>PVJN01006796.1:0-73559 GCA_004026805.1 Lasiurus borealis | reverse complement strand
CAAGGCAGAGGCAGTTAGGGGAAATCAGGCTAGAAGGTGGGGGGGGGGGGGCTGTTTGGAACAGAAGTCCAGTGGGGAGGGCAGTTGGGGGCTAGCAGGCCAGCAAGGGGAAACAGTTGTGGGTGGGCAGGCCAGCAGGAGGGGATAGTTCAGGGTAATCAGGCCATTGGGGGAGGGGTAGTGGGGGCAATCAGTCTGGCAGGCAAAGTGGTTAGGGGCATTCAGGCAGGCAGGCAGGTGAGTGGTTAGGAGCCAGCAGTCCCAGATTGTGAATGGGATGTCTGAATGCCAGTTTAGGCCCATCATCAGCTGGTCTGATCTCACCCTTTCCTGCCCTCCCCTCCCAGCCTGATCTCACCCCTAACTGCACCCCCTGCTGGCCTCCCAAGAACCCTCTTCTGCCAGCTTCATGTCACCCCTAACTGCCCACCCCTGCCAGCCTGATTGCCCCTAACTGCCTCCACCTTGGCCCTCACCACTATAGTTTTGTCTGGACGGAAGTCAGACATTGAAAAAATGGCCAGTCAACCAGTCTAATTAGCATATTACCCTTTTATTAGTATAGGTAGTTTATATAGGGTACAACTGCTTAAATGGGAGATGGGGGAGCCTTTTTCAGCAGAGAAGATGCTCTTGACAGACAAAAGTACATAATCCCTATATCTGGATTAGTAACCAGCCATATGCTCTATACTGCCAAACCAGTCATTAAAAATTTGAACTGCTTTCTTACACCTTACAACAAACAGCTGTTGCCCTTAAAAAACATCCTTAGTCCCCACCTTAGGTTCTGACTTTGCAATTCATCCAGATTTGGTTCTAATTAGTAATTTTCTATGCCAGTCAGCATCAAAAACTCTGCCTCTTAGGCAGCCATTGGCTCCTCACAGTTCACCCAGATTTGGTTCTAATTGGTCAGTTTCTATGCCCGTCATAAAAATGAGAGGCAGAGCTGACCAGCAGCCCCAGAGCAGGCCAGGAAAAAGAGAGAGATGCAAAAGCTGATCAACAGCTGCCATGGAGACTATAGATCAGACCCTGCTTCTCTCTCCAGGCCTTTCTCTGGGCCTAATCCATACCCGCTTTGGCAATCAATGCTGGGTCGCCTCAACCACAGCAGTGGCAGTCAGACTGCAGGATTGACTTCTGGTCATTCAAGCCTTCAGTCATTTTGTTTGTTTCAGACCCTGGGTTTTTATATATTAGGATAATGTATTTAAGGTGGAGAGTAACTAATGTCTCTGTTAACAATAGCTCATTATTCATAATATATCTTATTCTCATAGATTTTTATAAAATGTTGTTTTTTAAATGTGGTTTACAGATAGTTGTTAAGATATTTCAGAATGTTACATGACCAAATGTTCAAAGCACAAGGTCCAATTTAGAGTACATATGTCTTTCCTTAGTAAGAACTATAATTAGAATCAAGACTGAGAATCCAAGATGGCAGCATAGGTAAACACTACTGCCTTGCACAACAATTTCAAAACTACAACTAAAAGACAGAATGGACATCATCCAGGACTACAGGAAAGCTGGCTGAGTGGAAATTCTAAAACTAGAAGGAAATAGAGGGGTTCACAGAGACCAAGAGGAGCTGCAAAAAGCTGAGGTACGGAGATGCATGGGTGGAGAGAGCGGGTACCAGAGAACCTGGCTGGCTTTCTCTGACAGGAAAATCCCAATGGCATTGAACCCCTTATCCTTCGACACTAAACCCCAGATCAAGCCGAAACTCATAGGGGGGTGGGGGCGAGTTTGGACTGTGAAAAAGGAGAAGTACACGGAAATTTAGAGGAGTCACAAAAGATCAGAAGTCTAGTGGCGCACATGACACTGCATGCAGAGGATCTACTGTTGATTGTGCCACTGGATTTCATGAGTGGGTATGAGACAGACCTTCCCACTAAACCCCACTTCTAACTCCACTAAACTCCAGTTTAGGAAGAAACCCTGGGGACCCAGACTCATATGGTCCTAGAGCGCAGGGGAGCCGGAGGAGCAGCAGTCTAGAGGCAGTGCGAGAGAGCATAAGCACGCACACAGGGACTGCTCCAGCAATTACCCAGTCACGTGACACTCAGGGGCCATGGATGGTGGGACCAACTGGAAGGCAATGCAGTCCCTTAAGCCCTGAGACTCTACCCATCCCAAGCTCAACAGAGAGGCTCTTGCAGTTTTACAAGTCTGGTATCATAAGGCTGAATCCAACACAGAAGTTCTCCTGGCATAGTGAAAATGCCGAGAAAGAGAAAGAGATCACAAACAAAAGAAATGGAGGAAAACAAAAAACTGAATATATAGTTCAAAACGACGCTTATAAGGTTGTTCAAGAATATCCTAGAAAAGTTGGATAAAATTAGCGAGACCCAAGAGGAGATGAAAAAGGACCAACTAGAAATTAAACATACACTGACTGAAATAAAAAATATTATAGAAAGACCTAACAGCAGACTAGAGGAAGCCAAGAATCAAGTCAAAATTTGTAAATATAAAGAAACAGAAAACACAACTGGAAAAGCAAGAAGAGAAAAGAATCCAAAAATGTGAATATAATGTAAGGAGCCTCTGGAACAGCTTCAAGCATACCAACATCAGAATTGTGGGGGTGCCAGAAGAAGAGAGAGAGCAAGATACTGAAAACCTATTTAAAGAAATAATGACTGAAAACTTTCCAAATCTGGTAAAAGAAATAGACTTACAAGTCTAGGAAGCACACAGATCCCCATATAAAAGGAATCCAAAGAGGACCACACCAAGACACATCATAATTAAAATACCAAGAGCAAAAGGCAAAGAGAGAATATTAAAGCAGCAAGAGAAAAACAGTTTAATACGACTATTTTTCTGCATCTCAGCAGAAATGATGCAGGCCAGACGGGAGTGGCAAGAAATATTCAACATGATGAATAGCAAGAACCTACAACCAACAATACTCTACCCAGCAAAGCTATCATTCAGAATTGAAGGGCAGATAAAGAGCTTCACAGTTAAGAAAAAGCTAAAGGAGTTCATCCACTCCAAACCAGTATTATATGAAATGCTGAAAGGTACTCTTTTAGAAGAGAAAGAAGAAAAAGATAAAGGACAAAAAATTATGAACAACAAATACATATCTATCAACAAGTGAATCTAAATTTTAGGTGAATTAAAAATTTGATCAACAGGATAAACTGGTGAATATAATAGAATCAGGAGCACAGAAAGGAACTGGACTGATAATTCTCAGGGGGAAAGGGGTGGGGGTTGTACAGGGAGAGACTGGACAAAAATCATATACCTATGGATGAAGTCAACAGGAGGGAGGTAAGATTAGAGGGAAGGGTGAGAGCCAGGTGGAGGGGAGCTATGGAGGGAAAAAAAGAGAAACAAATGTAATAATCTAAATAATAAAGATTTAATTTAAAAAAAGAATCAAAATTGTGTGTTGATAATTTAGCAAGCTTTATTTACATGTAATAGAGAAAATATAACTAATTCCTTTCTCTTATATTTTCTTTGACATAAGGCCGAAATCACACCATTTAAAATGTAGATATTTGAATGAATATATATATATATATATATATGATAGATAGAATAGGATAACTTTGGGACTATATATATATATATATGGAAACTCAAACCAGTTGTATTATCTTTTTGGTACAAAACCATATTGGACACAATTTTGAAATATTGGTTGTTACTATCTTATAGTAACTTATTTTAAAGCTAAATGAGATGGAAGTGATGTATAAAAGTTCTTGAAACATTATCTGTCACAACATAAACATCCAATAGAGAGTGTTTTAAGTTAAAGTTTACATGAATTAATAAGAATTTGGTGGGAGATAAACATAGATGACAGCAATATTCAGAAACCATCCAAAAATAAATAAATAGTTTAAAGCACCATTTATATTGTTTCAATATTTGAAATAAAGTTTTATCATTTAATTTATGTTATTTGAAATTCTATTGTTTTATCATTAAACTACTATAATCAAAATATGCAATTTCAGCTATGGCTAGATTATTCATTTGGTTAGAACATCATTCTATACAGAAAAAGATAATGAATTCCATTCCAGGTCAGGGCATGTAAATGAGAGTTAACCAATCAATGTTTCTCCTTCACATTGATGTTTCTCTCTTCTCTCTCTCTCTCTCTCTCTCTCTTTCTCTGTCTCTCTAAAAATCAATGAAAACATATCCTTGGATAAAGATTACAATAAATAAATAAGTAAATAAATAAATAAATAAATAAATAAATAAATAAAATGCAAATTTAGTTTAGACTTAATTCTTATTTATAAAGTAGGTCACTGTAATTGCATGCTTTGTAAAAACAATCAATGTGCATATCTTTTGTGTAATTTTACATATTAGATATATATTTGTATATTATTTTTCATTGAATATTTTGCCTTATTCAATTACTAAAATTTATGTTTCTTAGTCATTTGGTATACTTGCTTTTAATTTTATTATATAAATTGTATACAATTATATAATTTTGCAAGTCTTACCCTTATATATCCTAAAATATGGATTAATGAGAGGACATGTTTCTTTCTTAAACAAATACACTATTAAAAAAAACTATATTTAGCCAAATGTATTTGCCAAACAGAGCACTTTTTACATTTTAAATATGTTTTGTTTATTGGCAGTTGTGTACAAAGGATGTCACAAGTGAAGTAAATGTTTTCTCTTATAAAATTTAAAGTGAAATACATAGTACAGAACTAGAAATTTAAATAGTATAATTTAATTCTCACTAATTTCTTTAAGTATACTAGACATAATAAAGAGTCTATTTGGGGTTAAAGCCAAATAAAAAATTGTCCTCAATTATTTTCTAAGTTTTTTTTCTGATTCTCCGCTCTAGTTCATCAGTAGATAAATCAACAAATAAATAAGACTAGGTATCAGGATCTTATAGTTTTCTCCTTTTTAAAGATAAATAAGTATTAATTCTTTTTACATTTAATAAATGAAATGTTCTGTTAGCTACCACAAGGTTATTGCCATTTTAGAAGTCCAATCTCAAGCAAAAATACTCCTCATGGCTTTTAGACTTTTAGTAAAACTTTAAAATGTATATTTTATTAATTTGTAATTTTATTCCTTCAGCTAGCATGTGCTCATTAAGAACATTTGAATGTTCATCATATTCCAGGCTCTGATATAAAATGTAGAAACACTGCTCTTCTCTTAGAAATAGAGAGACTAAAATCCAGAAGGAGAACTTACTTGGTCAATATCATATGAGCAGTGATCAATAATTTTCCTGGTCACTATTGTTCTATTAATTTTTGTTTGGTTGTATTTGAGTTTTTAGCCATTATTTAAATAGTTAGCTTAAAGAGAACTGCAGATTGTTCATTTTTATCAACAACTTGACAACATACAAATAACTGTTAAATACAGTGGTACCTCGAGATACGAGTTTAATTCCTTCCATAACCTTGAGGCATGGGAAACTATGATACGCTCGAGTCGCGGTAAACTGGTGGGTCGTGTGCAGCCGGCCGATCCGCACGCGTTTACTCCTATCTCAAATGTTGCTCGTATTTCAAAGCAAAAATCACTTGCTCGACAGCTCGTATCTCAAAAAATCTCGTATGTTGGGGCACTCGTATCTCGAGGTACCACTGTAGTAGATTGATGGGTCATTTCCAACCATTAAAATGTTTGAGAAAACAAATTAACATCAATGTAGTGAATTAGGAGGCATCATATATAACCTAAGGTACTCATATAAATACATTAGGTGGATTTGGACTGACAAATATTTCCAGCTGAACTTGGTCTTAAGAAAACATTAATTATGAATGGTTATTCGTACAATTCCTCTCTTAATTATTTTATTTTCAGGGTCAAAGTTTACTGATTCATGAAACAGTAAGTTTGCCAAATGTATTCAGGGAATAAAAAATAGCTTTTAATTGAAGGGCATGCATGATCTTTCAAGACATTTATATGCTATAAAGAATTTAGTATCCACTGGTAGTAATTAACAAAAAATGCACCATTCACTAATAAATGGATATTAAAAAGTTATAACCATTGCTTCTATGTTTTAAATGCATCCTAAAATTTGAAATATTCTTCTTCTGTCTTTAAAACTTAAAACACCAAGACATATTATGAAGAAAGATATTATAATATGTTTATGATTTTATAACATAAGTTGTTATGCTACTTAAACATGGAAAATACAATGTATGTGACTACCTACTTCTCTATCTCTATGTTAAATCATTCTTAAAATGTTCATTCAAAGGCATTCAGGGGGCAATTAATATAAAGAGATCAGAAAAAATGGCAATGGGTAAGAACCTGGAAAGTGGGTGAAATTATAGCAGAAGTACATAGAATCATGACTTGTGACAAAAACAATATCAAAATAATTTATTCAACATGTTAATCACATAATTGCAGAAGAATTTGAAATTATGAAATTTGTGGGCCTATAAAAGGACAAGAGAAGCCTAAAATAATTCTGGGAATCAGTAACACTTTCATTATAAAATTATTTGACAAATAGGGTAAGAGAATGATTTGGGCAAAATTAAATGGATTTGAGTATAAAGGTGGTACCTATTAATCTTTTGAAATTTCTTTAAACAATACCAAATATTTAATTTAAAATGATCAGCCAGCATAGCTCAGTGATTGAGCATCAACATATGAACCTGATTAAGGTCACAGTTCAATTATGGTCAGGGCAAATGCCCAGGTTTCAGGCTTGATCCCGAGTGTGAGGCATGCAGGAAGCAGATGATGAATGATTGATTCTCATCATTGATGTCTCTATTTTTCTCTCCCTCTCCCTTCCTCTCTGAAATCATGTTGAATTTCATGCCAAGAAAAAAGAACATTTGTGGGAAGTTTTAATTCATTACTTTATTTTAAAGAAAAGTGCTCATGAATTCTTCAGGAAGCTCATGGTGAACATGCTCCATCTCAAGATACTTGTGAACGCTGGTTTAAACGTTTTAAAAGTGACGATTTCTATGTAAAAGACAAACAGGTCCAGGTCAACCGAAAAAATTTGAAGACCAACAATTATAAGCATTTTAGGATGAAGTTGTGTGTCAAACTCAAAAACAACTTGCAGAAAGATTAAACTTGTTTATCAAACAATTTCCAATCATTTACAAGCAATGGAAAAGATTTTAAGGGAATGAAAATGTGTGCCACATCAACTGAACAAAAGACACTGGAAAACTCAAAAGTCATTAGTGAAATGTTGCTTCAAGAGCATAAAGGAAAGTCTTTTTTTGCATTGAATTATGACTGGCAATGAAAAATGGATTTATTTTGAGAATCACAAATGAACAAAATTATGGGTTGGTCCAGGTCAGCCAGCAACATTGACTGCAAGGTCAAATTGCATTGGAAAGAAAACAATGCTCCGCATTTGATGGGATCAGGAAGGTATGGTGTATTACGAAACTCTAAAACCAGGTGAAATCATTAATATTGATTGCTATTTGATCATGAAATGACCAGAATGTGCCAGAAGACACAGCAAAGTAATTTTGCTTCATGAAAATGCACCATCACATATTTCAAAAATCAGTTGTTAAAAGATCTTCAGGGAAATATTAACCCACCCGCTGCATTCACCAGATTTTCCTCCTTTTAATTATCACTTATTCTGATAGATGGCACATACACTTTCTGAGCATCACTTTAAAACATACCAAGAATTGAAAGATTTGGTCTTTGAATGGTTTACCTCAAAACCAGAAAATTTCTATTGGGACAGTATCCACAAATTACCTGAAACATTGGAGAAATGTACAGCTAGCAATGGACATTACTTTGAATAAAGCACTTTCGATGTTTCACTTGAAATTATCATGTTTTTTTTTTATTACACAATCTACTATTATTAACTGGTACACTTAGTATTCCTAGAAGTGGAATTACTGGATCAAATGGAAGTTCCATTTTTAATTTTTTTGAGGAATCTCCATACTCTTTTGCACAGTGACTGTACCAGTCTGCATTCACACGACCAGTGCATGTGGATTCTTTTTTGTTCACATCCTGGCCAACACTTGTTTGTTGATTTGCTAATGTTAGCCATTCTGACAGGTGTGAGATGGTACCTCAATGTCATTTTTGATTTGCATCTCTCAGATGATTATTGACTTTGAATTTTTTCAAGTCTCTTGGCCTTCTGTACGTCTACTTTCAAAAAGTGTCTATTTAGGTCCTTTGCCCATTTTTTTTTATTGTATTGCTTATATTCGTTTTGTTGAGATGTATGAGTTCCCTATAAATTTGGGAGATTAGACAAAATCTTCAAACATTGGCAAATATGAATTAGAACATTGGCAAATACGTTCTCCTATAAAGTGGGTTATCTTGTTTTGTGGATGGTTTCTTTCGCTATGCAAAAAAAACTTTTTATTTTGATGTAGTCCCATTTGTATATTTTCCCGTTGGTTTCTATTGATCTAGGAGCTATATAGGAAAAGATATCACTACAACATATGTCTGATATTTTGCTGCCTGTGTATTCTATGATTTTTATGGTTTCCCATTTATATTTAAGTCCTTTGTCTATTTTGAGTTTTATTTTTGTGCATGGTTTATATTTTCATTTTTTTAATGTATCTGTCCAATTTTCCCAACACCATATATTGAAGAGACTGTCTTTACTCTATTGTATGTTCTTGCCTCCTTTATAAAATATTAATTAAGTATAATAGCTTGGGTTGATTTCTGGGTTCTCTGTTTTGTTCCATTGGTCTATATGTCTGTTCTTGTGCCAGTATCAGGCAGTTTTGAGAATAGTGGCTTTGTAATACAGCTTTATATATGGTATTGTGATCCCTCAACTTTGTTCTTTTTTTCTCAGGATTGCTGTGGCTATTTGGGGTCTTTTTTTCACAGACATAGAACAAAGTCTCAAAAATTCGTATAGGATAATAAAAGACTATTTAATATTTTTATGAGAGATTATCTTCTTTCTGTTGTTTGTGCTTTGACGTGGTTGCAGTTTTCTGTATCTGCATTTAAGAATGTCATCAAGTTCTGTGCTTTTTGATCATTATGTATTCAAATATTTCCATATTTCATCTCCCTTTCATCCCTCAGGGACTCTGCCTGTATACATAACACATGACATTGTCCTCTGCCTATTGAAACTCTTCATTTTTCAAAAATTTTTTAAACTTTTTTTTTCATTTCAAATAACTTCTATTTTCATCCCTCCTCTGCTTTTCATCTCAGTTATAGTTTTCATTTCTAGAAGATCATGTCTGATCTCTTTTATATCTTTTAGATTTCCATTTCACTTTTTGAAAATATGAACTAAAGCTATAACACATATTCTAATGCCCTTATTTATGAAGTCTAGCATCTGTGTCAGTTGTTAGTTGATTCTATTTATTGCTATTCTTCTTATCATGGGTCATATTTTAATGCAATTCTGGTAATCTTTTATTAGATGTCATACATTGAGTATTTTATCATCTTGCGTGCTAGTATGTGTTGCATATAAGTTTCTTTAACTTTCTTCTTAAATTCTGACAGAATTTTATGTTTTTATATCTTGCTTTTATGATTTGTTAGCTGATATAATTCATCTTTATTCTTAGATTAATTTTTACTTACTATTAAAGCAAGATCTTCCAAAATACTATATCTTATGTGATGCAAATCTGTTTGTTTGTTTTATGTATGCCTTTTCATTCTAACTCAGGAGAGTAGGCAGTGTGTCTAGCAATGTGTGAGTGACATAAACTTTACTTATAGCCTATTTGAATGGCATATTTCTTTGGCTTTGTATAATGTAAAGCTGTTATTTGCTCACGTGAAGGCCTTTGAGTACTACCACCTGCCCTGTATGTTTTGAACTTTTATTAGTACTTGATTATTTCTGGGGTTCCATTTCCAACATGCATGTTCAACTGACAAGCCTCATGATGACCTTCCAGTTTTATTCCTGCCCACTTTTCCATGATGATTCATTTGCATTCAAATTGCACAACAAGAACATTTCTTGTTAGCTCTAAGCTACCCCACTCATGACTCTCAATAAACGCACTTGCTCTGCCATTTCTTTTCCTGCTGTGAAAAACGTTAGGCTTTGAGTGACTTTGTGTGGCTCTCTGGACATACTATGCCTCCCTTCTTTAGGACCTGTGAGTATAAGGAATCCTTTCATTTAACATGTCTTTCCCATGTGTAATTTCCATGGCCAAGTTGGAGTGATCCTTAAAATCTCCCAAGAAATCTTACTCCCCCGTTTACAACATATCTTTGGTAGCTTCCTCACATATATATTGAAACTAATTGAACACTTGACTGAGATTCTGTGAGTATTGTCAGGCTCATCTTTGTTCATCTCTCTCATTTCTGGTACACTCCCATAGAGTTTTGCTGCATAACCTAGAGGTCAGTTAAGAGCTATCTCCTCTAGCCATTCCACAAGTTTTCTATGTATTTAAAACACTGCATTATCCTTTTTTTTAGCTGAAATACATAGAATTTGGTTTGCTTGTGTGTTAGACTCTAAGTCAATAGCATTTACAACTTATGGTATCAGTCAATATGTCATATGCAGCTGTTATGAATTTCTGATATTTAAATAATGTATATAAGTTTATAATACTTGGGTAGAAAGTGGGCATTTGGCTAATATACTAAAAAAATAATTTGGTAGATGGATGCCTGAAAGAGAGCTATAAGGTAAGGTTAAAAGGAATTCCTATCAAATTTGAGGTGGGTAATATAACTAAACTAGTATTTTTATGACTATGTCCTATAATTTGTCCATGTGCTCTAGTACCTTATTTTTATGTGTTTCTTCTTAGTATTGAAGAAGATATGGGTATTCAGTACTAATACTTGTTGGCAATAATTTCTTTTATGTTTCCATTTATCTTCATAGATATAGATTAACAAAATTATAAATACCTTCACCAGTAATTACAAGTCAGATAAGATTTTAAACCAATATTATTGCCAATGATTTCAAATAGATCTGCCAAATATGACATCTTTGAAGGACATAATGTGTTCATTTTATTTTTTAAAGTTAACTTCTTTTCTGGTTGTTAAAATTGTATAATAGCTTTTATGACATTGAAGTGGCTTATAACTGAGTGGCTTTTATAACATTGAATAATTTGCTTTCTCCTTTTAGATCTACTTCATAATCTATTTCTCATTTAGCAAGTTAATTTTTTTTTTGTCTTGTGGCTCACTGAAGTAGATTTAGAGCATGGAACATCAATTTTGACTTGTGATTGAACTTGAAATTATGAACTCATTTTCCAGAATGTTATTGAATGAATAAGTTTCTTATTTTGAAATCTCAGTTTGAATCTCTACATTATATCATTGTCCATTTTTTATTTGCTTGCTTGGTAAAATTTTCTATTAAAAATAGACATTGCTTTTTTGTGTTCACAAATAATGGAAAATGTATTACTTCCTTATGTATTTTACATAAAGTTTTCAAATTGAAATAAATTTGAATTATTTTTCAAAAATGTATTTTTTATCATTTCTCATTTTAAATTTAACTAGCTTCTATTATTTTATTTCTATACAGTTTATATATTATATGTATTGGTATATTTAGCCATAGCATTTCAAGAATATAGACTTATCATCCTTAAACCTGGCAGAATTATGCATTTTATTTTTCTCAAGTTCCCTTAACATACTTTCAGTAGAATTCCTTTATATAAAGTTTGGGAGAAGAAAGTTTTCTAATATTGATTCTCTTAATAACTTTTATGCTTCCAGATTTATGATTAAAAATGTATAAATTTTGCAAAACAAATTCTGTAAGATTCTGTTGTTTGATCATATAAAGAGCCTTGTCTGACAGCCCAAATATTTTTGTGCTGGCCATACAGTTTGCAATCAGAGGTTCCTCTATTCATATATCCTAAAATGTGAAAGGCACTCTCTGATACTCTGTCATATACTAGTATCTGCTTAAATACCTTGATGATTGACTTTCTAATTTTAAAAAAGTGAAACATTGTTTATGTACAAATGAACTATTAAGAAAATGTATATCTCAAAACAAAACTCTAAGTAGATGTTACACAAGAATAAGTTATAAATGCAAGTCTTATATATGGATTTCAATATAGATTAATGTGCTGATATTAATATTGAAATTCAGTTTTATCCATTTTGACTTTATTTTTGTAGACAGAGTAAGTTAGTGGTCTACTTTATTTTTTTTTATGTATCTGTCCAATTTTCCCAACACCATTTATTAAAGAGACTGTCTTGACTCCATTGTATGCTCTTGCCTCCTTTATCAAATATTAATTAAGCATAATGGCTTGAATCCATCTCTGGGTTCTTTGTTCTGTTCCATTGGTTTATATGTGTGGTCTTGTGCCAGTTCTGAGAACAGTGGCTTTGTAATATAGCTTCATATCTGGTATTGTGATTCCTCCAACTTTGTTCTTCATTTTCAGGATTGCAGCGGCTATTCAGGGTTTGTTTGTGTTTTCTTTTTTTTCCATATGAAATTTGGAAAATTAAATTCTAGGTATGCCATTGGTATTTTAATGGAGATTGCATTAAATCTATAGGTTGCTTTGGGTAGAATGGACATTTTAATGATGTTGATTATACTAATTCAGGACCATGGTATATTCTTCCATTTGTTTATGTTTTCTACTATCTCTTTTTTCAGTGTCTAGTAATTTTCCAAGGACAGGTCTTTTACCTCCTTAGTTAAGTTTATTCCTAGGTATCTTAATTTTTTTGGTGCAATAGTAAGTGGGATTGGTTTTTATTTTGTTTTCCTTTCTGTGAGTTTAATATTGCTGAATAAAAAGCCATAGATTCCTGGGTGTTAATTTTGTATCCTCTACATTACCAAATTCATTTATTAAACCTAGTAATTTTTTATGGAATCTTTAGGGTTTTCGATGTACCATATCATGTCATCTATGAATAATGACAGTTTTACTTCTTTTTCAATTTGAATGCCATTTATTTATTTTTCTTGTCTGATTGCCATGGGTAGTATTTCCAGTACTATGTCAAACAGGAATAATGAAAGTGGGCATCCTGTCTTGTTCTTAAGATAAATAGTTTTAGTTTTTGCCCATTGAGAATGATACTGGCTATAGGTTTGTCATATAAGGCTTTTATTATGTTGAGGTATGATCCCTCTATTCCCACTTTGCTGAGTTTTTATCAAAAAGCATTTTTGTCAAATGCTTTTTTTTGCATCAATTGACATGATGTCATTTTTTCTCTCAATTTGTTTATGTGATATATCACGTTTATTGATTTGCAGATATTGTACTATCCTTGCATCTCAAGAATAAATCCCACCTGGGTATGGTGAATGATCTTTTTAATGTAATGCTGGATCCAATTTGGTAGGATTCCGTTTGCAGAATTTAGCATAAATATTCATCAGAGATATTGGGCTATAATTCTCTTTCTTTGTAATATCTTTTCTGGTTTGGGGATTAGGATAATTCTGGCTTCATAGAAAAAGCTTAGAAGTGAGCCTTCCTCTTGAATTTTTTGCAATAGTCTGAGAAAGATAGGTATTAGTTTTTCTTTGAAAGAAAAGACTTACATGTAAGACAGGAAACCATAAAAATCTTAGAAGTATCCACAGGCAGCAAAATATCAGACATATATCGTAGCAATATATTTACTGATACAGCTCCTAGGGCAATGGAAACTAAGGAGAAAATAAACAAATGGGACTACATGAAAATAAAAAGCTTGTGCACAGCAAAAGAAACCATCAACAAAACAATAAGAAAGTCCACTGCATGGGAGAACACATTTGCCAATGTTATCTCTAATAAGGGTTAAATCTCCAAAATTTCCAGGGAATTCATACAACTTAACAAAACAATAATAAACAATCCAATAAAAAAAATGGGCAAAGGACATAGACAAATTTTCAAAATGGGACATACAGAAAGGCCAAGAAACATATGAAAACTCAGTTACTAATCATCCAAGAGATGCAAATCAAAACAGCAATGAGGTACCATCTCACACCTGTCAGAATGGCTATCATTAAAAAATCAATAAATGACAAGTGCTGGCGAGGATGCAGAGAAAAAGGAATGCTCCTGCACTAGTCTGGGAATGTAGACTGATGCAGCCACTGTGAAAAAGAGTATGGTGTTTCCTCCAAAAGTTAAAAATTGAACTCCCATTTGATCCAGCAATCCCATTTCTAAGAATATATCCCAAGAAATCAGAAACACCGATCAGAAAGGATATATGCACCCCTATGTTCATAGCAGCCCTATTTACAATAGCTAAGATTTAGAAACAGCCTAAGTGCTTTTTAGCAGATGTTTGGATTAAAAAATGGTGGCCATCGATATAATAGAATACTATGCTGCTTTTAAAAAGAAGGAACTCTTATCATTTGCAAGATCATAGATGGACCTGAAACATTATGCTAAATGAAATAAGTCAGTTGGAGAACAATAAATATCACATGATCTCATTCATTTGTAGAATATAATGAACAACATAAATGGATGAGCAAAAATAGAGCCAGAAGCACTGAACAGAATTTTCAACCTCAGAGGGAAGTCAGAGGAGGGTTCAGGTTAAGAGATCAATCAAAGGACTTGTATGCATGCATATGGATCCAAACAGTGGCAGGGTAAGGGCATGTATATGCTAAGGGTGGCAGGGATCGGGGAGAAGACAATGGGTGAATAAGGAGACTTATGTAATACTGTAAACAATAAAGAATTTAAATTAAGAAAAAAAGGGAAAAAAAGGAAAGAAATCCAGTGTTGATTCTTCATGAGGTACAAGAATTGATGAAAATAAAAGAATAAAACAAAGAGACACACAGACAAGGAACCTAGAACTTTTCCCAATTTAGCTGGATCACAAAGCTTACATATTTAGTGTTTATGATTGACCAAGAAGTAATTCCCTGCCCTCGAAGGCACTTTTACTAATTGGGACTTTACCTGGTAAGTTGTAACTATTCTTGAATTTTAGAAACTAAAGGCAACACTGATGTAAATTTGTACAAGCTCGTACTACTTTGGTCACACAAAGACATTTTATGAAGATATTAAAATAGAGTGATTCTAGACTGGCAGTGACTTAGGCAGATGATGAATCTAAGCTCATGTTAGCAAAATAAAAGAAAAGAAAACAGAAAAAAAGCCACTATGTGCAAGGAAAGAAAGTTCTATTAAAATAAGAGAAAATAATGTAAATAATTATAACAGTAACAGAATTATTAGACGAAAAATGTAGATTGATTATATGTACTATATTTAATTAAGCAAAGTTAATGCAAAACCAAAATAATATATTAAAAATGCAAAAAGCAATATAATTCTTAGAAATAAGTAATCTATCATAGTTAAGAACATTTCCATTATAAACATTAAAATATTGCCTTAAAGACATCCTAAATTAAACAAACAATTTCAGGTTATACTAGAATTTAAAGAAAAGATCAAGAAAAAGATAATACAATAACATACAAGAATAATAATTTAAAAGGACTAAAGCAATTTTACAGAGATATATAATCTCTAAATAATTATGGCAAACTAAATGTAGCCATGTTAAAAAGGATAATGCATCATGACCAAGTCATAAAATTCCCAGAATAGAACATTAATTTTGACATAAAAATATCATTTATTTTAACATTATATAATCTCTCACTGTGATTCACCATGTTTGCAGATTTAAATGAACAAAAACAAACAACAACTTTAAGATTATGTCTATAAGTTCAGATTAATTGATAATATCCAACATTCAGTCATAATATAGAAAATAGTTTAGCAGTACCAGAATGAGTAGGTAACTTTATAAATTAAAAAAATAATAACTTGAATAAATATATAAATATAGTTAAGGGGTCCAGATTGGAGAAGGTGCAGGCTGGGTTGAAGGACAACCCACCCCCATGCACTAATTTTGTGCACTGGGCCACTAGTCTATCCTATCTATTAAAAGAGTAATATGCAAATTGATCATCACTTTAACATATAAGCTGGCTGCCCCCATATGGTCAAATATGGCTGCCACCTTGTGGACACCAAATGGCTGCCACAAGATGGCTAGAATAGGGAGGGATCAGGCCTGCAAGAGAGGGCAGTTGGGGGAGATCAAGCCTGCAGGGGAGGGCAGTTAGGGGTGACCATTCCTGTAGGGGAGGGCAATTAGGGGAAAAGAGGCTGGCAGGGGAGCAGTTAGGCATCAATCAGGCTGGCAGGGGAGTAGTTAGGGAGTGATCAGACTGACAAGCAGAAGTAATTAGGGGCAATCAGGAAGGCAGGGAGGCAAACAGTTTGGAGCTAGCAGTCCTTGATTGTGAGAGGGATGTCTGACTGCCAGTTTAGGAGTTCCAGATCAGAGAGGGTGCAGGCTGGGCTGAGGGATACTCTCCCCCTGTGCATGAATTTTGTGCACCAGAACTCTAGTATATATATACAAAAGGCAAAGTTACCATCCAACTGACCAACCATCAAACTGGCTATTAACTATGATGTGCACTAACCACCAAAGGGCAGATGCTCAATGCAGGAGCTGTCGAGTGACAGCAACTTTGCAGAGTTCCTTCTCATACTCCCAGATCCCTTAGGGGATGTCAGACTTTTAGTTTGGATCTGATCCCCTCAGTGCAGGCCGAGGGACCCCACCTGCAAGAGAGACTCTGTTCACTCTGCAGACATCTTTGAGCCATTATGCAACCCTCAGTGTGGGTGGCCATGGAGGGACTGAAGAGATTGGCTGCAAGGCATGTCCAGCCTGGTCTGGTCAAGGCCTGCCCAATTGGCAACTTTCTAATTAATTTCCTTGTAATATGCATGAATCCATGCACCTGGCCACCAGTTTTTTAATAATTATGCTGATACGATGGCATAAATTTGCTATGGTCTAAATCAAATAATAGAATATACATATATTAAGCCATACTTCATACATTTTATTCAAGTTTAGACAAGTTTTGTATGATGTGTGTGTGCATGCAAACATCTAAAATGTTTTTTGACATAAGATAAAATATTCAATAAATGTTGAAAAAAAAGCATCAACATTTTTATTGAGAATATATTATGTTTTGAGCCCTGAGCAACTTGTCACATGTAATATATCATATCCAATATTATCAACTCATATATTAAAAAAAAAAAGGTGAGGATTTTAATTTATAGTCAGTGTTACAGTTCAGTCTGTTTATATTAATGCACTTTACATGGTTAAAAATTAAAAGTAGAATAATTTTTCCTTGCACATAAGAACTTTAGTAGCTCAATAATTTTGATACAACTTGCTGAAGTCTCATAAGGAGAATTGAACATAGAGATATTACCCATGTTGTTTCCCCTTTAAATTTTAACTTAATGCCAGACTATTATTGTAAAAAAATATTTTTTTATTTTCTCTTGTTAAAAACATTCTATAAGATTTTAATATAGCTTCCTTGTTATTTTCATATTAATGTCATTACATTTTACTATATTATTTCTTTGTGTTTCTGCATCTCTTAATTACCTTCCAATAAATATTTCATTTCTATTAATGTTTTTTTTTCACTTTTTAAATATTGGTACATTCAGTAATTATTATTAACTTTAATTGAAGAATCATTTGTTGACGTTAACTATATAACACACACACACACATATATATATATATGACTGTGATATATATATATAAATTAATTAATAATGGATAAATGGCCAGTGGATATTGCAATCATTTTACTTTTCTAATTATTTTGGGTCAGTAAAATAAAGTTAATTGATCTGCTTTATTGAAAGTGCTCCAGGGAGAGAATCCAAGATGGCGGCATAGGTAAACATCTACACTGCTGCCTTGCACAACAGTTTCAAAACTACAACTAAAAGACAGAACGGACATCATCCAGAACCACAGGAAAGCTGGCTGAGTGGAAATTCTACAACTAGAGGGAAAGAGAGGGGCTCACAGAGACCCAGAGAAGTGGCAAAAAGCTGAGGTACGGAGACGCAGACGTGGAGAGAGCGGGTGCTGGAGTACCTGGCTGGTTTTCTCTGGCAGGAGGGAAATGGAGACTCTCAAAGGCATTGAACCCCTTATCTTATGACACTAAACCCCAGATCCAGTCGAAACTCATAAGGGGGGATTTTAGACTGAAAAGGGAGAGCTGCACAAAAATTTAGGGGAATCGCAAAAGATCAGAGGTCTGGTGGTGCACACGGCACTGCACACAGAGGATCAACTGCTGATTGTGCCACTGGTTTTCACAAGTGGGCAGGAGACAGTGCCACTTCTGACTCTACTAAGCCCCAGTTTCGGGTGAAACCCTGGGGACCTAGACTCCTGTGGTCTTGGAGCGCAGGGGAACCAGAGGGGCAGTGGTCTAGAGACATTGTGCATGCGCACAAGGACCGCTCCAGCAATTACCCAGTCAAATGAGACTCAGGGGCCATGGCGGGCAGGGCCGACTGGAAAGCAAGGTGGTTCCTTAAGCCCTGAGACTCCATCCATCCCAAGCTCAACAGAGAGGCTTCTGTGGTTTTGCAAGCCTGGTATCATAAGGCTGAATCCAACACAGAAGTTCTCTCAGCATAGTGAAAATGCCGAGACAAACAAAAGAAATGAAGGAAAACAAATGACTGGATATAGAGTTCCAAAACCATGCTTATAAGGTTTTTCAAAAATATCCTAGAAAAGTTAGATAAAGTTAGCGAGAGCCAAGAGAGCCATTTATCCAAAGGACCAACTAGAGATGCAAAAGATCCAACTAGAGATGGAAAGGACCAACTAGAGATGGAAAAGGACCAATTAGAAATTAAACATACACTGTCTGAAATAAAAAATATTATACAGAGTCCTAACAGCAGACTAGAGAAAGGCAAGAATCAAATAAAAAATTTGAAATATAAAGAAGCAGAAAACACTCAACTGGAAAAACAAGAAGAGAAAAGAATGCAAAAATGTGAATATAATGTAAGGAGTCTCTGGAACAGCTTCAAGCGTACCAACATCAGAATTGTGGGGGTGCCAGAAGAAGAGAGAGAGCAAGATACTGAAAACCTATTTAAAGAAATAATGACTGAAACCGTTTCACATCTGGTAAAAGAAATAGACTTTTAAGTCCAGGAAGCACACAGAACCCCATATAAAAGGAATACAAAGAGGACCACACCAAGACACATCATAATTAAAATATCAAGAGCAAAAGGCAAAGAGAGAATATTAAAAGCAGCAAGAGAAAAACAGTTAATTACCTACAAGAGAGCACCTATACGACTGTCAGCTGATTTCTCAACAGAAACGATGCAGTCTAGACAGGATTGGCAAGAAATATTCAACGTGATGAATAGCAAGAACCTACAACCAAGAATACTCTCTCCAGCAAAGCTATCATTCAGAATTGAAGGGCAGATAAAGAGCTTCACAGATAAGAAAAAGCTAAAGGAGTTCACCAACTCCAAACCAGTGTTATATGAAATGCTGAAGGGTACTCTTCTAGAAGAGGAGGAAGAAAGAGGTAAAAGACAAAAAATTATGAACAAATACATAGCTATCAACAAGTGAATCTAAAAATTAAGTGAATTAAAAATTTGATCAACTGAATAAACTGGTGCATATAATAGATTCAGGAGCACAGAAAGGGAGTGAACTGTTAATTCTTAGGGGGAAAGGGATGAAGGGTGTACAGGGAGAGACTGGACAAAAATCATACACCTATGGATGAGATCAATGGGAGGGAGCTAAGGGCAGAGGGAGGGTGGGAGCTGGGTGGAGGGGTGCTATGGAGGGGAAAAAAAGAGAAACAAATGTAATAATCTGAATAATAAAGATTTAATTTTAAAAAAATAAGAGTACATATGATACCTATATAATCTTACTATCCAATGTCAGTTATTTTAATTGTGTTTTGTTTTTGTTAATCCTCACCCAAGAATGTTTTTTACATTGATTATTAAAGAGAGTAAAAGTGAAGTAGGTGTGAGGGGGGGAGGGGGTGAGAGAGACATTGATGTGAGAAAAGACACTTGGATTGGTTGCCTCCTGCCTACCCTCCATCCAGAACCAGGAACTGAACTAGTGACCCTTTGGTGTGCATGCAAATACTCTAATCACTGATCCACAACAGCCAGGGCTTAAATGTAATTAAGACTATATGGTTTATAGTCCTGCCAATGACCCTGAGTATAAATTTTTCCAAGTAATCATCAAGTCTCAATTTTCTCATCAGAGAAAAAAAATGGAATATATGACTTTTTTGTTTTCCTATC
Organism: Lasiurus borealis; assembly: GCA_004026805.1. Classification (NCBI taxonomy): domain Eukaryota; kingdom Metazoa; phylum Chordata; class Mammalia; order Chiroptera; family Vespertilionidae; genus Lasiurus; species Lasiurus borealis. The sequence continues at coordinate 53,310 of PVJN01006796.1, read as the reverse complement.
TCCATTTCATGATTTTTACTCTCATACAAAAAAAAAAAAAAGATCTAAATCATGCATGTAAAAATAAGTATGTTGTCAATTTCCAATAGTTTTTTACTTTAAAAAATGATGGGCTCTTGCTGAGACCAGTTTGGCTCAGTGGATAGAGAGTCGGTCTGTGGACTGAGGGACCCTGGGTTTGATTCTGGTCAGGGGCATGTACCTAGGTTGCGGGCATATCCCCAGTGCGAGGTGTGCGAGAGGCAGCTGATCGATGTGTCTCTCTCATCGATGTTTCTGGCTCTCTATCCCTCTCCCTTCCTCTCTGTAGAAAATCAATAAAATATATATATTAAAAAAAGATGGGCTCTTAAGCTATATTCAGAAAAAATATTTTTAAAAATTTAAATAACATTGATAGGTATTAATAAAATTATTTGTCAGCTCTGTATGACATGTTTCAGTGGTTAGAACCTCAGCCTGTGCACCAAATGGTCATGGGTTTGATTCCCAGTCAAGGCCACTCACCTGGGGTGTGTGTTCACTCCCAGTGCCCGGTGGAGGCACCTGTATAAGGTAACCTATCTATGTGTCACTTTCACATTGATGTTTCTCTCTCATTTTTTCTCTCTTGCTCTCTCTCTCCCTCCTCCTTCTATTCTCTCTATAAAATCAAAATCAATGGGAAAAATAACCTCAGGTGAGAATTAATAACACACACACACACAAATTCATTTTATTATTATATCAAGATGAAACTATCAAAACTATTTAATAGAAATGACATATGAATATATTTCTGATTTTGTGGTACAATGTATAGTATAAAAAGTCTATACAACCTGGTAACTAGAAAAACATTGATAATTTGGCAAACTAGATATTGTAACATTAAAATAATGTATTATAGTATTTATGATATATTAATGTATTGTCACAGGTATTAATATATAACTTCATAAATTAATATTATTTCACTTAATTTTTTATAGTCAAGGACTTTTTAAAACAAAAGTAATTTTAGATTTATACTTTTAGTCAAAGTGAACAGGCACAGAATTCAATCTCCTACCTGACATAATAAATTAGAAAATGGTTTTTAATACAATGGTCATCATTAATGGTGACAATTCTGAGAGATGGAAAACAATAAAGTGAATGCTATGATTTCATTCATAAACTGCTTTGAAGAAGTTTCCAGCCTGTGGCACAGGAAGAGGGGACACATTTGGACTGGCTTACTTCCTGAGTGGAAGAGATAAACCTTATAGTCAGGAGAATTAAGGGCATTTGGAGTTTATAAGGCAAAGCACCTTAAAAGAGGGAGCTGCACAGAGAGTGAACACCAGAAATCTGAAGAAGGTTCCTAACAAGTATTCGGTGGAGTACTGAGCAACACAATAATCTAAGGAAACTATTCAAAGCTGGGAGAACAGCCCCAATGGCATAGAGCAGTGGTCAGCAAACTGCGGCTCAGGAGCCACATGCGGATCTTTGGCCCATTGAATGTGGCTCTTCCACAAAATACTACGGCCTAGGCGAGTCTATTTTGAAGTGGCATTAGAAGAAGTTTAAGTTTAAAATATTTGCCTCTCAAAAGAAATTTCAACTGTTGTACTGTTGATATTGGGCTCTGTTGACTAATGAATTTGCTGACCTTTGGCATGGAGCATGAAAAGCCTGGCAGAGAGACCAATGCTTGTTGTCACCAGTCAAAATGAAAAACACCATTGATGAAGCATAGAAGAGTGAAAAAGAGCCATGTCTCAGATATGGTAAATAGTTTTCCTACAGTAAACATTTATCCAGTCTTGTCTAATGAATCTAAAAACAAGACTGATATTTAGCACACTATTTCCAAGTAAATTAACCACAACACAGAAAAAAATTCAACAATCATTACAGAAACACAAAAAGAAAGTACTCTTTACTCAAGAAGTTTACATTACAATGTCTGATATGCAGTAAAAACTTAGAAGGCATGCATAGAAGCAAGGAAAATAAGACCTGAAATCAGAAGGAAAAATCAATCAATCATTAGAAATTAATAGAGAATTGACATATATGTTAGTTAGTGGTAGAGTAAAGGTGAAGATTTACTGAAAAACAAGTACAGACTCCCACATGGGGAGAAAGAAAGAGTCCCACAGAACAGACTCCCATGTAGAGGGGATAAGGGTTCCTTTTTCCTACAGCTTATAAAGGCTGTAGATCCTGGTACCTTGATATCCCCTCTGATTGGTCACTATTCCCTTAGACTGGTTACTATACTAACTCCTGGTCTCAAAGGAGTTACTTCCTCCTTCCTTATTGTTTTTCTATTCCCTTTGAAAGGAAATGGACTCCCCTCCATCTTGTCCTATAAGGGCTGGGACCCCTGCCTAAACCCCCTCCCTTTTCTGGGAGGGCCACAGGTGTGCCAGCAATGTCTTAACTTCCCGGACCCCCACCCGAAAGGAACAATGAAGCTCCAGGGACACAGCTAAGGTCCTAATTAGGCTTAACCACAGAAAAACCCCAATTCAAGTGACCAATCTCTGTAACCCTCATCACTTTCCTAAGCCCCCTAATTATCCTACCCCATAAAACTCATTGTTCCCGCCTGGTCCGCTCTCTCGCCTCACTGCTGCGTCAGAAAGAGGCTGAGAGCCAAACCCGGGTTTGAATAAAGACTCTTTGCTTTTGCATCGGAGAAGGCTCCTTAGTGGTGGATTATTGGGGACCCTGAACTCGGCACAACACCTTTGGGCTTTCTTCTCCTTCTGGATGAAGGACTTCCTTCTGTTTATTTTGTAAATATAGGCCTTTTGCTGTTCTCAGCACCCCCATTCTATGGAAATGTACCTGTTGCAGCTTTCCAGCCCCCGCATTCTATGGAAATATACCTTCTACTCTTCTGCAGCCCTGTGCTTCCTCTACGGTCCCCTTAATTTCTAAAATTTCTAAAATGTCCTAAACCTGTCCTATTTCCCCCCTAAAATTCCTGTTTCATTAGGATAATAATTCAATATATGTGTTCAAAATTGAAGTAGAGATATGAAAGATGTAAAGAGCATACAGATAAAATATTTTGACATAAAACTAAAATGTATAATATCAAAGATACCCTGAATGGAATAAGTGGTGAAATTGACATTGATAAAGAAATTATTAGTAGACTGAAGTCACATGAATAGAACTAACAAATAATGCAACACAGAGATATGAAAATTAACAAAAATAGACAGAAAAACCTGTGTAACAACTTTAGGTAACCTACTATATATATCATTATCATCTCAAAAAAATGGGGAGGGGAGAAAATACTTGAATAAAAAATGACTATATGGCTGAAACCCATTTGGCTGAGTGAATAGAGTGTCGGTCTGAGGACTAAAGGGTCCCAGATTCCATTCCAGTCAAGGGCATGTACCTCAGTTGTGGGTACATCCCCACTAGGGGTCATGCAAGAGGCAGCTGATCCATGTCTCTCTCACATCAATGTTTCTAACTCTCTATCCTTCTCCCTTCCTCTGTAAAAAAATTAATAAAATATATTTTAAAAACTTTAAAAAAATAACATAAACTTTACAAATTCAATGGAAAAGATAGTAATAGATTCAAGAATATTAACCAATTTCCAACAAGAAACATGAAGAAATTACTCTAAGACATATCACATTTAAATGGAAGGAAATCAATTCTAAAGGATAAATTTAACCAGATAATCTACCTGACTGTACTCTTCAAATGTCAAGGTCCTTGAAGATAAAGAAGTTCTGTAAAACTGTCACAGACTGAATAATTCCTAAATGCTATGTTTTATCCTGAATATTATTGTTGCAGAAGAGCAAAAAAAAAAAACAAAAAAAAAACAAAGAAAAAAAAAAAACAAGCAACGGTTTTAGAGAAAAGGAGTGATACTGTTTATTTACACCAGTGGACTCAGGTAATAACTTTCCAAATCTGAGTAAAGTAACATGCAGTGGGCTTCTATTTTATATCTTTCTGGGGTCTTCCTCCTGCAAATATGGATTATGCTTCCGATCATTTTGAAGGGCCTTAAAAGAAGGCCCCCAGGAGTTGAGGGTCTCCAGGCCATATCTGATGGTCTCTCCTGGCACCAACATTAATAACCCTTCCTCTAGGGCAGTGCAATGTTCACAGTTTTATGGCCTCTGTAACAGGTTCTGCAGGATCAGTTTCTGGGAAAGAAGTAGTGATTTAATTATAGGTTATCAAGAATGTACAGGGAGGAAAAATGGAGGCAGAATAGATAGACATGTCTGGAGCTTTGTCGTTGGGCAGAGGGAGAGAGAGCAGCTGAGAGTCGCACTGGGAGTGTTTGTTGACAAGTTAAGAGTCAGTTATCCTCCAGGAGAAGGTGGGGGACTTCTGGATGGGCTTCTCCTGAGCAGGCAGCCCCACTACCAAAGGGTTTTTGTCTGCCGGAGTCACCATCATGAACACAGAGACCGCACCATATTGCAGAGGGACATGGATGTCTATGGTGGACCGAAAGCTGCAGCTGACACACTCACTGAACAGCTGGGGGACCCAGAATACTGCTCTCCAATCTGCACAGACACACAGACTCAGAAGGGATTGACACGGCACACAGAAAGGTCAGATTTCGCTTGGGATAAGGAGAGAGAACTACATAACCAGACACCCAGAGAAGAAAGACCATGGGCAGAAGAAGAAATAGCCCACATAAGACAGAAAGGCAGTTTCACCAGAAAATGAAATAAATGAAATAGAAGCAGAAATAGGCCTACCAGAGAAAGAGATCAGAGAAATAATCATAAGGTGGATGAAAAGGATGGAAGACAAAATCTACAATGTGAGTAAGAGCCAAGAGGAAATGAAGAAGAACCAAGAAGAAATAAAGAAGAAGCAAGAAGAAATGCAGAATAATCAAGAAGAAATGAAAAATGACATCACTGCTATAAAGAACTCAATAGAAAGCATCAAAAGTAGACTAGAAGAAGCAGAGGACTGCATAAGTGAGCTAGAAGACATGGTAGGAAAAAATACCCAAGTACAGCAGCTTCTAGAAAAAATAAAAAATGAAAAGCAAGAAGAGAGCCTGAGGGAACTTTGGGATAACACGGAACAAAATAACATCCACATAATTGGGATTCAAGAAAGAGTGGAAACTGAGCAAGGATTAGATAACCTGTTTGAAGAAATAATGACAGAAAATTTCCCCAATATAGGAAAGAAAAAACCCACACAAATCCAAGAAGCTCACAGGATCCCATGTAAAATAAACTCCAAAAAACCAACACCAAGGCACATTATAATTAAATTGGCAAACAAAAGCGACAAAGTAAGAATCTTAAAAGCGACCAGAGAGAAACAGAAAGTTACCTACAAAGGGAACCCCATAAGACTAGCTACTGATTTCTCAACAGAAATGCATCAGGCCAGAAGAGAATGAAATGAAATATACAAAGTCGTGCAAAGGAAGGGTGTGAATCCAAGAATACTGTACCCTGCAAGACTCTCAATCAAAACTGAAGGTGAAATCAGAACCTTCACAGATAAAAAAGGACTAAGGGAATATATTACCACCAAACCATCAATGCAAGAAATTGTAAAGGGTCTGCGGTAATAAAAAGAAATAGGAAGCAAAGAAGGAACTCAGGGGTAAAGAATAAAAATTGCTACAGATAAGTACCAATCAATAATCACTTTAAATGTAAACAGATTAAATGCTCCAATCAAAAGACATAGGGTAACTGATTGGATAAGAAAACATGATCCATATATCTGCTGTCTACAAGAAACTCAACTCTGGAAAAGAGATACACACAGATTGAGGGTAAAGGGATGAAAGATGGTATTTCAGGCAAATGGAAATGAAAAAAAAGCTGGGGTTGCAATACTTATATCTGACAAATTAGATCTCAAAGTGATGGACATAACAATAAATAAAGGAGGCCACATCCTAATACTAAAGGGAACAATGCAACAAGAAGAAATAACTGTGGTAAACATATATGCACCCAATATAGGAGCACCTAAATACATTAAAAAAAAAAAACTCCTGGAAGATATTAAGGGATAGATTGATACCAATACAAATCATAGTAGGAGACTTCAATACTCCACAGTCACCACTGGACAAATCTTCTGAATAAGAAATCAGGAAAGAAATATCAATCCAAAATGACTCCCTAGACCAGATGGAATTAATTGACATCTTCAGAACATTTCACCCCAAAGCCACAGAATATATATTTTTTTCTAGTGCACATGTGTCATTTTCAAAGATAGATCATATGTTGGGTCATAAGAAAGGTCTTTTCAAATTCAAGAAGATAGAAATCACATCAAGCATTTTCTCAGACCACAGTGGCATAAAACTGGAAATCAACTATAATAAAAACAATAGAAATAAATCAAACACATGGAGATTAAACAGCATGCTATTAAACAACAACTGGGTAACCAAAGAGATCAAAAAAGAAATGAAAAAAAATCATGCCAACAAATGACAATTTCAACACAACAATACAAAATTTATGGGACAGTGAAAGCAGTCTTGAGAGGGAAGTTCATAGCCCTACAAGCCTACTGAAAAAACAGGAAACAATGGTAATAAATTACCTAACCCTACAACTCAGAGAGCTCGAAAGAGAGCAACAAGAAAAGCCCAGTGTAAGCAGAAAGAAGGAAATAGTAAAGATCAGAGTGGAGATAAACAACATGGAGACCAAAGAAACAATTCAAAAGATCAACAAAACCAAGAGCTGGTTCTTTGAAAGGATAAACAAGATTGATGGACCTCTAGCCAGGCTCAACAAGAAGCAAAGAGAGAAGACCCAAATAAAGAAAATCAGAAACGAAAGAGGAGAAATAACAGAACCCGCCGAAATACAATGGATTGCTAAAAAATACTATGAATAACTCTATTCCAACAAATTGGACAACCTGCAAGACATGGACATATTCCTAGAAAAAATATAACCTTCCAAAACTCAACCAGGAATAATTTAAACATGTAAATTGTCCAATAGCTATGGAAGAAATTGAAACAGTCATCAAGAAGCTTCCAGCAAATAAAAGCCCGGGACCAGATGGCTACACAGGAAAGTTTTACCAAACATTCAAGGAAGAATTAAAACATATCCTCCTTAGACTGTGCAAAAACATTCAAGAAGAAGGAACACTTCCAAACACTGTGATAAAACCACACACTCAAAGGGCAAATATTAAAACCATTTCCCCTAAGAACAGGAACAAAACAGGGATGCCCACTCTCACCTCTCCTCTTCAGCATAGTACTGTAAGTATTAGCCATTGCAATTAGACAAGAAGAAGAAATAAAAGGCATCCAAATTGGAAAAGAAGAAGTAAAAGTGTCCTTATTTGCAGATGACATGATACTGTACATAAAAGTCCCGAAGGACGCCATCCCAAAACTAATTGACTTAATAAATGAATTTGGCAATGTAGCAGGATACAAAAATAATGCCAAGAATCTGTGAAATTTCTATACAGTAATAGTGAAATTATAGAAAGAGAGACTCAAAAAACAATCCCATTTACCATAGCTCCAAAAAAATTGAGATACCTAGGAATAAACGTAACTAAGGAGATAAAAGACCTATATGTAGAAAACTACAGGACACTGGAAAAAGATACAGAGGAAGATGTTAAGAGATGGAAGAGCATACCATGCTCATAAATTAGGAGAGTCAACATCATTAAAATGTCCATACTACCCAAAGCAATCTATAGATTCAATATACTATCAATTTAAATACCAGCAACATATTTCACAGACCTAAAATGAATTCTTCATAGATTCATGTGGAACAAAAAAAAGGCCATGAATAGTCACAGCAATTCTGAGAAAGAAGAATAAAGTAGGTGGGATCTCAATACCAGATTTCAAGCTATATTACAAAGCAACTGTTCTCAAAACAGCCTGGTACTGGTACAAGAACAGACATATAGACCAGTGGAATAGAGTACAGAACCCAGATATCCACCCAAACCACTATGCTCAACTAATATTTGACAAAGGAGGCATGAACATTCAATGGAGCCAAGATAGCCTCTTCAATAAATGGTGTTGGGAAAATTGGACAGATACATGCATAAAAAAATGAAACTGGACCACCAACTTACACCAAATACAAAAATAAACTCAAAATGGATATAGGACTTAAACATTACAAGGGAATCCATAAAAATACTAGAGGAATCCATAGGCAGCATAATCTCAGACATATGCAGAAAGAACATCTTCACTGATACTGCTTCAAAGGCAATGGAAGCTACAGAAAAAATAAACAAATAGGACTACATCAAAATAAAAAGCTTTTGTACAGCAAAAGAAACCATCAACAAGACAAGAAAGACCACTGTATGGGAGAACATATTTGCAAATGTTATCACTGATAAAGGTTTAATATCCAACATCTACAGCCAACTTATACAACTTAATAAAAGAAAGATAAACGATCCAATAAAATAATGGGCAATGGACCTAAATAGAACTTTTTCGAAAGACGACAGAATGAAGGCCCACAAACACATGAAAACATGTTCAAAGTCACTAATTATTCAAGCGATGCAAATCAAAACGACAATGAGACACCATCTTACACTTGTCAGAATGGCAATCATCAACAAATCAACAAATGACAAGTGTTGGCGAGGATGCGGAGAACAAGGAATCCTTGTTCACTGTTGGTGGGAATGCAGACTGGGGCAGCCACTGTGGAGAACAGTATGGAGTTTCCTCAAAAAACTAAAAATGCATCTCCCATTTGACCCAGCAATACCACTCTTAGGAATTTATCCTAAGAAATTACAAACACACATCAGAAACGATTTATGCAACCCTATGTTCATAGCAGCACAATTTACAATAGCTATAATTTGGAAACAGCCTAGGTGCCTGTCAGCAGATGAGTGGATCAGAAAACTGTTGTACATCTACACACTGGAATTCTATGCTGCTATTAAAAAGAAGGAATTCTTACAATTTGCAGCAACCTGGATGGAACTGGAGAGCCTTATGCTTAGTGAAATAAGCTGTTAATGAAGGAGAGGCACCACATGATCTCACTCATTTGTGGATAATAAAGAACATTGTAAACCAATGAACAAAAGAATAGACACAGAGGCAGTAAACCATCAAATAGACTGTCAAATTATAGCCAGAAGATTAAGGAGAGGTGGGGTAGATAAGAGATCAATCAAAGGACTTGTATGCATGCAGATAAGCATAACCAATGAACATAGACTAGGGGTTTGGGGTATGCCTGGGAGGGAGGGGTGGCAATGGGGTGATATGTATACATGTAACACAATAAAAAAAATATATGTGTTTAGGAAAAAAAAAGAATTTACATTGAGCTTTCTGGCATGGATTCAGATTCCTAGCCCCCTAAATATCAGGGTTACACTAGAATTAGCTTTTTAAGCTCCTCATTGTCTTGAAACAAACCAAAAAAAAAATTCTTAATAGTACCAATAAGATTTAAATAGTGTGTAGTTTATTTTATAGTGTTGTATGAATGTTATTATTATTATTTTTTTTTGTTTTGATAAATTATCATTCCTGTGTAAGATGCCAGCATTAGGGAAACCTAGTAAAAGATAATACAGAAACTTTTGCATTATATTTCTAAGTTTTCTCTAAATCTAAAATTGTTTCAAAAATAAAATTTCCAAAAAATGTTTAAACTTTATTATTATTTGCCAGTCATTATCTAGGTTTAAAAAAATACAAACATGGCACCTATCCTAATATGAAAAAAGCAGAGTTTCAAAAAATCTGCGAAAATCTGGTACTTGAAATAATATAATTTACTAAGCATTGAATCATTTTGAAATGTATATCTGTGAATGAAAGAATTTTGTATAGAAAAAGCATTTATTGTTAAAGGAAATGTACAATTTTCTATATAAACTAAGTAATGCTATGATTGCAAGAATATTGAAGATTTATGTACACAATGATCATATTACCAAGTTTCTAATGATCTGAAGATCCAAAGTGGGCATCTAAGAAATTATCACTATAGCTGACATCCTCTATGGGAACAACAGATTAGAAATGTACTGAAAAAATAAATCATCTTAACTGTAGAAGAAGTTGAAATGCCCACTTGCTTTCTTTTAAACAGAATGGTCAGTGTAGAAAAATAATTTGATAATGGGAATTTGTCACTCAAGTTGTCCTCATTTCTAGAACAAGTAAAAATTAAAGCTGTTTTAATAATCTCAAATAGTATATGGAAACTTAAAAAAATAATAATATATTGTTCCCTATTTACCAGAAAGTAGAAAAAAGACAATTTCTTCACTGGGGATGATTGGCAGAATACACTGATTCATCAAACTCACAAAGGTAATGAGCAGTGAACCAGCAAACATTCTTTTGGAAGAGAGAAAAAAACTGTAATACAAAAATTTCTTCAGCACTAACAATACAAAATTGTCCTCAGTGCTTTGCCTACTAGGCAGCAATGGAAGCAGATTAAGCTCAGCAGGGATAGTACAGAAAACCAAAGCAGAAGAATAAAATAGTAGATGTCAACTCAAACTGAAAGCACAGTTTGTGGACCCCTATGACAACTGTTGAGGACAGCACAAATACCCCTGTGAAAGGAATTAAAGTAGAATTAGGTAGTTAGGGTGAGGGGTGGAAGGAAGAAGAATTGTAGAGTTAGCTGAAACCAACAAAGAAAGTGTTTTGCAGGAAACAGGATGTTTTTTTCTTGAAAATAAGAGACCAATGTTGCAAAAAAAAAAAAAAAAAAGCCAGGAACCAATCAGAGAGTGGCCAGATTGACAAAGAGCTGGCTTTTAGCATATATAAGGGAAAGAGCAGAATGCTTGGGGACAACCCATTTGAATTTCTCTTGAGGGGGAGGGGGAAGACTGTGTGTGTTTGCCATAAACTCCTGCTGTCTTTGAATGCCTCTGGTCTACTGCTTCATTTTTTTGATTTCCTGAGACAAGATCCCAGGAAGAATCCATGCTCACCAGTTCCAGTATCACCTGAAAAAAAATTTGAGCGGCATTGAATTTCTGGACGCCAATTCATGGTGGAGTTTGGATATTTACTTGTATGGTTGATTATACAATTTTAATCAGCTAAGAATGATATTCTTTGATCTGGATTTTCTTGTTCTGAGAAAAATAAATAAATTGAGTAAAAAAGAATTGAGAAATGTAGGGTTTCATCAATAATAATCTGTAGATATAAAAGGCTAAGTGACCATAGCATCCAAAACAACCGAATGGACAACCAAACAGACAGTGTGGGGTGACCAGGCTCGCAGGGGAATCAGTGAGGGGCGACCAAACAACTGAGCAGCAGGCTGCATGGGGCAACCAGGCCCACAGGGAAAGAAGTTAGAGGTGACCAAACCTGCAGGGAGTGCAGTGAGGGGCAACCAGGTTGGCGGGGGAGAGGGGGGCTGTTGGGGGTGACCACTCCAGCAGTGGGGTAGTAAAGGGTGACCAGGCCAGAGCAGGGGCACTAAGGGGCAACAAGGCCAGCAGAGGGGGCAGTAGGGAGTAACTATGCTTGCAGAAGGGGGAATTGGGGGTGACCAGGCCAGAAGGGAGGGGCAGTTAGGTGCAATCAGGTAGGCAGGCAGATGAGTAGTTAGCAGCCAGTTGTCCCAGATTGTGAAAGGGATGGCCGATTGCCGATCCTGGGTATTGGGCCTAAACCAGCAGTCAGACATCTCCCAAGGGGTTGTATATTTGAGGGTGCATTTGGGCTGGGGGAATCCCTGCCCCCTATGCACAAATTTCATGCACTGGGCATCTAGTATTTGTATATAAAGCCTGTACCAAATGACCAATAAACAAATATTAGATTTTGTGGATGAATGAGTAATAATAAGTAATAACTCAAATTGACTTGCAGGTTTTTATCTTCTTTTCCATTTTCTCTATGGAACATGATTATATAATATTCTGGTCTCTTCTAGAAACTGCTCTATTCTATATATTTCTAACCTACACTAATAAAAGAGAAAAATGCCAATTGACTGTACCTCTGTTATGCCCACAGACAATCTGGAATGATATGCAAATTAGCTCATCAAAGATGGCAGATAAATTTGCATATGCAGGCAGTGCAGGCAGCAGCCCATGCTGCCTGTAGGATCCAAGCCACACTTGGGGCAGTAGGGGCAGCACCCGGAGCTGCCTGCCCAGGTCCAAGCCCCAGTTGCCATGGTGGCTTGCACCAGAGCAGACAGCAGGATCCAAGCAGCCCTGCCGCCTACCTGGGTCCACGCCGCCCCATGATCACAGGATGAAGAGCCCAGGCTGAGTTGTCCGCAATTATGGGGAGAACAGGCCAGGCCGAGAATCCTCGTGATCCCAGGAGAAGAAGCAATTCAGCTGACCAACCTGCACTAGGGACCTCTTGGGGGCATGGTGTGGAGACCAGGGCCTCTAGCCTGCAGTCATGGGAAGTCTCCCTCTTCCCAGAGTTAGGAGCACCAGACCAGGTCTACCCAGCGGTCTGGTCCTAACTGTGGGGGTGAGTTCCTGCAGGCTGGCATCTGATCTCCCTGCATTAGCAGGAGGAGACCAGTGCCTTTGTTATTGCTGTGTGTCGGGGTTTTAATTGTACAAATGCCCAGCGGTCTCAGTCACCAGCTTAGCAAAATCTTTTAAAAGAAGAATTCTATCTGGGTTTCCTCAAATTCCTTTAGCCCCTACTTCACACCTCTGTAAAGGTGCAGAACAAGTCAGGTGACTTAAGTAAAAATCAAAGGTCTCCAGCAACAGTGGGCCTCTCTCATCACAGTCATTTGGAATGGGTGGCATTTGAGTATTTATCTAGGCACCATGACAGATAAACACAAGCTCAAGTCATGATCTCTGCCTTTAAAAAATCACAATCTTATTAGAGCAAATGGATGAGAAAAGCACAGTAATGACATCAGAATGTAAGGCAACAATACAGAGAGAAACAGAGGCAATTGCTAGGATGATTTTCTAATAATTAGTACAAAGGTATGTGCTATGAATTAAATAAAACAAGTGTGTGGAAGTAGCTGTTTCATGAGTATGGCATCCCTTCCTATTTTAAAGGAATCTAAGTTTCATGTGAACTGTGTAGTATGCTATGATATCGAAGGCACAGGACAAGGGAGGCCCTACGTGTACTATGTTTTGATATTTGAGTCATTCTTTAATGTTCAATGTGATTTATTTCTGTATGCCTCAGTATTGTAATAGTTAAATTACTAGAATAATACATCTTGCTATAAAATATTACTAAAAGATCAAATGATCAAGTGACATTTATTGTTATTTTCTATAAATGAACACAATCTCTGATATGCTAAAGTAATAGGTATTACAGAAATATTCTGAAAGAGAGACTACAGGCTTGATTACAAGTAAAGCTTAGTATCACAACCCAAATTTATTGCTTAAAAAAAAGCAGGGAGCCAACTAGAAACTGAACCAAATATAAACTATTGAAGGGCAAATGTAAATTGGATAAGCATTACTATTACAAGAGCAAGAAGAAAAATTTCAGATGCAAGAATGAAAATACATTGCATCCACTATAAGTAGCTGTTAAAAAAAAAAGAATGGGATACTATGAAAATAATTAATATAGATTGTGAAGACATTTGTTCAAAGAGGATTTCCTACAGTAGGTGATATTTCAGTTAATTTTTCTTACATGTGAAGAGGTTAACTAGATAAGAAAAAGGTGTAGGGGTCCTTTATGGCAGAGGGTGCAGGCAGGGATGAGGAAACCCCCACTCCATGCATGAATTTTGTGCACTAGGCCTCTAGTATTATAATAAATAGAGAATATATTTATCCTGTCTTTCACTAACGTTGCACTTGAACCTGGGCTTTTTAGTTCATTCAGTGATATTAAGATTCACTAAATACCGAGTTCAAACTCCAGTGTTTTGCCTTTTGTCTTGTCATATTTGAGTGTTTTCTAATTCATTGTAAATACAAAGAAGAAGAAAAAGTACAAGATCTACATTATAATAAAAATCATTACAAAATGATACTTCAGAGCACTTACCATTGATCTAATATGCTTAATTACTCCATAGTCTTTAGTTATCTATCCTTGAATGGGTTTATAGCAATATCTTGAAAGCAAGACAGAATTAGAATTTAGTGGCTACTGAAACACAAATTTTATGGGAATACAGGCAGGCTTAGGGATTTCTTATAATTGGGATCTATGGAAAAACACAAGGCTACAGATTGGGAGAAGGTATATCTCCATAACACAAGGAAGTCAAGTGCAGAGAGTAGCAACAGTTGCATTCATATAAGACAAGAGAGCTAGAAGTAGGCAAAAAAGGTCTATCTTTACAAAATAAAGAAGAAGGATGAAAAGCAAAGAGAAAAGAACAATGAGGGCAGAGGGCATCACATGGTCCATATAGTGTTTGACCTTTGAGTTCAGGAGTTACTATAATATAGTCTAAGAGAATAGTGATCAATCAGAGGAAATATCAAGGTACCAGGATCTGTAGCCTTTATTAGTCTTAGGGAAAAAGAACTTAGTGGGAATATTTTCCCCCGCCCCACGTGGGAGTTTATTCTGTGGGACTCTTTCTCTCTCCCCATTTAAGAGTCTGTACTTGTTCTTCAATAAATCTCCACCTTTGTTATACCACCCTCTCTCCATAGATTCATTCTTTGACTCTGGCAGACAAAGAATCCAGGTTCTGGTCCAAAAATTCTGTTTCACTGTGAATTTAAGTATCACTTGAGTTTTGTAAAATAAGCGTTCTGCTTTTGCAAGAATTGATCTAAGCAGTTTGAATACATTGATAGTTTTAAAGTGTATCACTGAGACTGCACTCACAGAATTTTATTGTGCCAGAATTTCAGATAAATACCAGAAAATGGAGGGGGAAAGTTTGAAGCACCACAATAATCTTAATATCACTGAATGAACTAAAAAGCCCAGGTTCAAAGATCTTAATACATTATATCTTAGATACTCACTAGTGGAAGTAAACAGTTCATTTAAAATATTTTCATATCATGATGGTGATTGACATTTTTTCTTAACAAAGAAAGTAAAGGGAAAGTACCTTAAATAGTTCAAAAATCTGGAAATGCACTTGAAGTTCTATATATGATACCTTCCCTACACAATGATCTATCACCATTTATATCAAAGCAAAGTATATAAGTGAAAAGAATTAGGCAATATATTAATTTCTTTTTATTTGGTAATAGTGAGATAATTTGTATTTCTCCAAAGGAAACCTTATATAAAATAGAATTTTCCTTGAAGTTGTATTCTGGTTGAATTGGAGATGTAATATCTAATGGATGGTAATCATCAAAATAGCATGATGAATTCATAGAGCACAGCTAGAGCTCTTTAGAAAAATAAAATTAAAAACTTTTATTTAAAAAATGGGGTGAAAATATGAGTAAATTTTCCAGAATATTATATTTGAGTATCAGTTTGTATAGAAATCATAGAAGAGAAATAAAATAATGAGGGGATGAGACTTAGCATGGATCTTAATCATCAAAATAGCATGATGGATTCTTAGAGCACAGTTAGAGCTCTTTAGAAAAATAAAATTAAAAACTTTTATAAAAAAATGGGGTGAAAATATGAGTAAATTTTCCAGAATATTATATTTGAGTATCAGTTTGTGTAGAAATCATAAGAAGAGAAATAATGTAATAAGGGGATGAGACTTAGCAGGGTCAAAATATTTGAAATGAGCTTGAAATAATAGTTCAATAATATCAGTGTTAATAATTTGATGCATTTGACAAAAAATATTGACATACAGTGGTACCTCAAGATACGAGTGCCCTAACATACGATATTTTTGAGATATGAGCCACCGAGAGAGCAATTTTTGCTTTGAAATACAAACAACATTTGAGATAGGAGTAATCACGTGGATCGGCCAGCTGCACACGACCCACCAGTTTACGGCGACTTGAGCTTCTCATAGTTTCCCATGCCTCAAGGTTATGGAATGAATTAAATTCATATCTCCAGGTATCACTGTATATAATCAATTGATTCCTTTACTTGGAATTACAAATTAAATAGTATTTATACATCCTGAAACATGTTGATATGGAATATTTGGACTGGAACCTGGATTCTTTGTCTACCAGAATTGAAGAATGAATCCGCAGACAGAAAGGGGTAAAGCAAAGGTGGAAATTTATTGAACAACAAGTACAGACTCCCACATGGGAAAAGGGAAAGAGTTCCACAGAATTAACTCCCACATGAGGAGGGAGAAAGGAGCCCACTGAATTCTTTTTCTCTATGGTTTACAAAGGCTGTAGATCCTGGCACCTTGATATCCCCTCTTGAGCATCCATCTTATATAAAAACTGCTGTTTGAAATTTTAACCTTACTATTGGCTTCTGTAGATGCTTGCTTACTTGAATTGTAGGGAGGTTGAGAATATTCTCACTTCAGAGAGACCATTAAATCTTCCCAGTGCTGGCAGCAGGCCAGGACTTTGGTTAAGGTCTCAAGGCCTCAGCCCATAGGGGACCTTTAAGAACTTGCAAAGGGGAGAATCCAAGATGTTGCCTCACACAACAATTTCAAAACTACAACTAAAAGATAGAATGGACATCATTCAGAACCACAGGAAAGCTGGCTGAGTGTAAGTTCTATAGCTAGAAGGAAAGAGAGAGGCTCACTGAAACCCAGAGGAGCTGCAAAAAGCTGAGGTATGGAGACATGTGCGAGGAGAGAGCAGGTGCCGGAGTACCTGGCTGGCTTTCTCTGGTGGGAGGGAAACGGAGACTCCCAATGGCATTGAATCCCTTATCTTATGACACTAAACCCCAGATCCAGCCAAAACTCATACGGGGGGAGTTTGGCCTGTGAAAAGGAGAGGTACATAGAAATTTAGGGGAGTAGCAAAAGATCAGAGGTCTAATAGCACGCACGGCACTGCGCAGAGGACAGATTGCTGATTGTGCCACTGGCTTTCGTGAGTGGGCGGGAGACAGACCCTCCCAATTGTGCCACTTCTGACTCCACTAAGTCCCTGTTTTGGGCAAAACCCTGGGGACCTAGACTTTTGTGGTCCTGGTGTGCAGGGGAGCAGGAAAGGCAGCAGTCTAGAGGCACTGTGGGTGCGTGCACACAAGGGCTGCTCCAGAGATTACCCAGTCACGTGAGACTAAGGGCCATGGAGGGTGGGGACAACTGAAAGACAAGGCGGTCCCTTAAGCCTTGAGACTCCACCCATCCCAAGCCCAACAGAGGCTTCTTTGGTTTTGCAAGTCTGGTATCATAAGGCTGAATTCAACACAGAAGTTTCCCCAGCATAGTAAAAATGCAGAGACAAGGGAAGGGATCAGAAACAAAAGAAATGGAGGAAAAAAATTGACTGGATATAGAGTTCAAAACCATGCTTATAAGGTTTTTCAAGAATATGCTAGAAAAGATGGATAAATTTATCAAGTCCCAAGAGGAGATGCAAAAGGACCAACTAGAGACACTGACTGAAATAAAAAAAAAATATTATACAGAGTCCTAACAGCAAACTAGAGGAAGGCAAGAATCAAGTCAAAAATTTGAAATATAATGAAGCAGAAAACACTCAACTGGAAAAGCAAGAAGGGAAAAGGAATAAAAAAAAATGTGAAGATAGTGTAAGGAGCCTCTGGGACAGCTTCAAGCATACCAACATCAGAATTGTGGGGGTGCCAGAAGAAGAGAGAGAGCAAGATACTGAAAACCTATTTAAAGAAATAATGACTGAAAACTTCCCACATCTGGTAAAAGAAAAGTCCAGGAAGCACACAGAACCCCATATAAAAGGAATACAAAGAGGACCACATCAAGACACATCATAATTAAAATACCAAGAGCAAAAGACAAAGAGAGAATATTAAAAGCAGCAAGAGAAAAACAGTTCATTACCTATAAGGGAGCACGCATAGGACTGTCAGCTCATTTCTCAACAGAAAGGATGCAGGCCAGACGGGAGTTGCAAGAAATATTCAAGGTGATGAATAGCAAGAACCTACAACCAAGAATACTCTATCCAGCAAAGCTATCATTCAGAATTGAAGGGCAGATAAAGAGCTTCACAGAGAAGAAAACCTAAAGGAATTCATCAACTCCAGCCAGTATTATATGAAATGCTGAAAGGTACCCTTTTAGAAGAGGAAGAAGAAAAAGGTAAAAGCCAAAAAATTATGAACAACAAATACATATCTATCAACAAGTGAATCTAAAAATTAAGTGAATTAAAAATTTAATCAACAGAATAAACTGGTGAATATAATAGAATCAGGAGCACAGAAAGGGAGTGGACTGATAATTCTCAGGGGAAAGGGGTGAAGGGTGTACAGGGAGAGACTGGACAAAAATCATACACCTATGGATGATATCAATAGGAGGGAGGTAAGGGCAGAGGGAAGGGTGAGAGCTGGGTGGAGGGCTGATATGGAGGGGGAAAAAGAGAAACAAATGTAATAATCTGAATAATAAAGATTTAATTTTAAAAAAAAAGAACTTGGAAAGGAGCAGAAAACATTCCATATTTGGGAGACAAAAAGGTAAAAACATAGAAATAAGGAAAATTTCTGCATGTCGTGGCTCAGAATTTGAGAAACATTTTCCTCTGGACCCGCACATATTAAATATAACTCCAAACTCTCCGAGTATGGTTTGATTATTCCAATTTTCTGTAACATTTTTGGTTCCCTGAGATTCTGGGGAAACCAACCTATACTTGGCTTTTTAGCCTCTGATGAGTGGACTGGAAGCTGGAAACTTCCTCAGGCATCAGGAATCAGGTGTCAGGTAGACTGTTTAAACTGGGTAAATATCTGGTAGAAGTAAAAACTTGGACTAGTATAAAAAATGTTGGACTCTAGAAGTGAGTGAATTCAGATTCGATTAAGGAATTATATGTTCACTCTGCTGTTTGTTTGTGTGGAAGACTAGCCACTTTGCTACCGAGATTGGGGACTGGACACAGTCTTAACTCCTCCGGTAAATTCTCACCAAGACGTTGGTTGAGAATTCTGGTCTGGCCATGGGTGCCAGGAGTGCTCCTAAGCCTGTTTGGAGAGTTGGGCATTATCTGCTCAGCTCCAATCTGGGCTAGTCTACTGAGAGAGTGTGAGTATTGATGTTTGTCTGTCTTGGTATAATTATCTGTTCATTAACTGGTCTGTGTGAGGCGAAGCTACTTTGTGCCTTCTGGCTGTACACAAGAGAGTATCTGTTATCTATTGTTTAATTTGTTTAAGGATGGGGTGGACCTGCTGTGACAGAGTGCAAAAGTCTTTAGCAGCTGCTGGAATTCTTTTTCTGAGTTTTTGCTCTCTGTCAGAGAGGGAATCCGCCCATTTAGCTAATAAAAATTCCTCTCTAATTTTGTATAAATAATGGTTTGTTTGTTCTGATTTGTGAATTTGCTATATTAAATTTTAATATCCTAGGCATAAATTTGTGACATTTCAAAGAACAAAGAACTTTTATTTATGGCTTTTCTATCTCTTTTGGTGGTTGGAGACTTCCAGGGACAGAGCTTACAGCTCTGCGGGTGGAGAGATTTACAGGCCCTGTCCCTGCCTGTGACATCATAGTCCAACGTGAGCCATCTAAGGCTGAACTAAGGCTAGAGTTATTATTAATGTGTTTATTTTATTTTAGCATCTGTAACTAGATTACAGATCTTTCCTTTCAGGTTACCATTCAGGCTTTCAGTTTGCAAGAAATCTCTCTACACACCCTTATTTTTCCAGGCTGACTAAGAGTCATTTTTCTCCATAGGTTGGACTTCAGGCTTCGAAAGGGAGCACTACTACAGTGGTAGTCCGAAGTTTTCTCTGAAACTCCCACTGTTTCTATTTCTCCCCTCTGTAGGAATTGTCTTCCTCTGACTCACTATAGGAAAAGGGGACAAGCAACTAGACTAGGGAATGTGAATGGTCAGAGAAATAAAGAATAATAAAGAAGGAAGCGTTTAAGATACTTTGGCTTAAAATAAACAGGAAAAATCTATGAGGGAAAACAATGGTTACAGAAAGAAAGAAATAGCCTTAAGTGTAAAAAGCCTAAATATACTGGATTTCAGACCATTTGCCTTGTTTCAGGACAAAGTAAATGGTTAATGCAGAAAAGACAGGAGGGAGGATGTTGGCAGTTAATCATGAAGCAAGGAGAGATAGGTTTTTGTTGATTTTTACTGGCATAGAGGTCTGGTCCATGTGTCTTAGCAGAACTTCACTAGATTCAAGGTTGCAAGTTTTCTGCAAGCTTAATTAATCTAGTTGCTTTGGTGATTTAAAACTAGTAGCTAGGCAGACTCAGCCCCCGAGAGTCAAGTGAAAGAAGGGTGGCTAGATGCCTGAGCTGCCTGTAGTGACCCTGGAAGAAGCTGCAGCAAGAAAAAAAGTGCGGGACGGCCGATATATACCTGATACTAGAGCTACCCCACTGCTGCCCAGTGTATAATGAGTATTTACAACAAGCAATATAAGACTTAGGCCTTTGGCTTGCTGGCTACAACAGTTAAACCAGAGGCCAGTGACTGTGACTGGCCTTCTAGCAGCCCCAGGAATAGAGCAGTGAGCCTAGGATCTGTAAAAGCAGCAGATAGAGCTAATGAAAGCTCCCTGTTTGCAAATATACTGAAAGGGTTCAGTACCTGTTGCTGCTGGCAAGAGGAGGGACTGAGATTCCCTTTCCAGTGCACTCCCTTGGGAGAGGCCTGGTCACTGCTCTGCCACAAAAGGGACTGGTGGGAAGACAAGGGGCCTAATACCCAAGCCACTGCCACAGAAGCGCTTTGCAATATGTAAAGCTGTTTCTAACTGCACCTCTGACTGTTTTGGTCTGGCAGCTTAAAGTTAAAGAGCAAAGGAAAGGCACTCTCCCTGGACCTGAGAGCCTTCAAGACCTTGAGATTCTCCAAGAAGGGAGTCTGACTGAGAGATGGCAGAGACTCTGTCAGGTTAGAAAGATCTAAGGCCAAATGTTAAACTTATAAATTACAGCTTTCTAGGCAGATTTCCAAGTCCAGTTATGTAGAGGTTAAGCTGCCTGTTACAGCAAAACAACTTTCTTCTGTGACAGAATAAATTTTAAGAAATTAGACAGGCCATGTTTGTGGCTAAAAAGAAGAACTGGCCACCATTTACAACCCTGACAGTGCCCTGCAGAAAACTGTATAATAGACTTAGATAATGCCTGTGTTTTCATGAACATGACTCCAGAAAGATAAAGACAATTTTGCTTTAGTTAGAAGGTCAAGAATAGACCTTAGTCATCTCCCTAAGATATTTACATAGCCCTATATGTAATATATGTCATATATGGTAGCAGAAGATTTGGCTACCTAAGGTGGCCACAGTTCCAATATTATACTTCATTGTGTTAAAGATATTGAATCAACCCTACAGATTTGAATGCAGTTGCCAAAAGGGCAAGTGCCCAAATGGGCAAGAAAAATACCCATCTGGTTTTGGTCTCTATTGAAAGGCAATTGGCAGCCTGTATACTGTCTTACAGGCCTGTGTGGTCATAACCATGTCAGGTGTAGCACAAACCTCAACTTTAAGAAACTGGAGAAGGCCTATTTGGAACAGAGGAAAGTGGTGAGTTCCAGCCCTTTGTTATAGGAATTACAGACCCTGTGAGCTCCTGTGACATATGAAACCCTGTAAAGCAATAAAGCTTCCTTAGTCCTTTCTCAGAGGGCATGTAACCCCTCCCATATGAAATTTTAAGGACAAGTCAAGTTGAGGGAATCCTACTACTAGCACAGCTATAATTGTCTATTTGAATATAGACATATTTTGAATTTCTCCTTGTCAATTAAGAACAATTATATTACTCTGAAGAATCCATAAAAAGGACTGACAAGGAAAATCAGAATATCTTAAAGCAGGTCAGTATATTTTTCTCCTTATATAATTCCTCTGAAATTTGACAATGCTTATTAAATCATGGTAATACATTTCTTTGCATAAATTCAATAAGACCAGTTTCCAATAGTAGTTTTATTGACCAGAAACTTTGACTGGTGTATCATATTTTAAAGAGTACTGTCTGAACTATGAAGACTTGAAGCTAATGAAAATGCCAAGGAAAAGCCTGGTATCTTGCCTGGGAGCCCTGAAAATGGCTAGCACTGGAGCATCAAGCCCATGTCCTATCATCACTGGTGATTGGTCAGAGTAGAAGCTGAGCAATAAGGACACCTCTGTGTCTCTGCAGAACTCCTAAGCACTCTGCGCTGCAATGAGTAGGATGGCTACTGAGATGGGCCTTAAAACCTACAGTGAGAGAAACCAAGATGGCGGCATAAGTGAACACCAAAACTGCTGCCTCTCACAACGATTTCAAGACTACAACTGAAAGACAGAATGGACATCATCCGGAGCCACAGGAAAGTTGGCTGAGTGAAAATTCTATAGCTAGAGGGAAAGAGAGGGGTTAATGGAGACTCGGAGGAGCTGCAAAAAACTGAGGTACAGAGACGCACACATGGAAAGGGCAGGTGCTAGAATGCCTGGCTGGCTTCTTCTGGTGGGAGGGAGACGGAAACTCCCAACTGCATGGGACCCTTTACCCTACGGCATTGAACCCCAGTTCTGGGCAAAACTAACACAGGGCTCAGAGCACAAGGGAACCAGAAAGGCAGATGTCTAGAGGCATGCACAAAGAGAGCTGCAAGTATTATCAAGAGACACTTGAGACCCAGGGGCTGTGTAGGGCAGGGCTGACTGGAAGCCAAGGCTGTCTGCTAAACCCTAGAGGAAGAAAGAGATAAGAATGCTTGAGGGACAGAAAAAAAACAAACAAAAAAATAAACAAACAAAAAAACGAAGCAAGTTGTGTGTGAAGAATGAGGTCTGAGAAAATGTAAAGGTAAATTTTGCATTGTGGGAATGGGTTTGGATCTCATTCTAAGTGAAATGGAAAAAAAATGAATATTTTAAAGTTGAAGATGGGTTAGGTGAAGTGCTTATGAGGAGAAATGACTGAGCTGGGTGGAGAGAGCTATAGGGGGAAAAGAAAAAGAGAAAAAAAAAAACACCTAGAGTGTGGGTCCAGGTGAAGTTGCTCCAAGGTGTGATTCACCTAACTCAGCAGATACTGCAGGCAATACTGGATGGCAGCTGGATGATTTGGCTTCCTAGCCTGATGGGGAACACTAAAATTCAATCATTAAATTCTGGCAAAGGTATTTGGTTACCATTCTTATTGTGTTTATACAAATAATCAGGCCAAGTTAAATACAATAGGTAAATTTGTCTTGATTTGGCTCTTTTAATGAACATAGAGGTAATTTTAAGGAGAAAAAGTCTATTTCAATAGAGGTTATTAAAACTGAAATGTTTTATTTTCCTTCCACCAGACTATTTGTTACAGTTTGTCTCTGCCATGTCACATGCCCACTTCCTGTGCCCAGGCCTCATCGTCCCTCTGACAGACAGCTAGGATCTCCTGGCTCTGATAAAAACTCCATCCCTTCTCAGCATGAAGCAGCTACAGAAGAAATTCAACGTCCATTTTCCCTAAAAGAGTTCAGAGCCAGGATCCTTGAGGTAATATATTAGGCAGTTAGACAGACATAAGCAGAGCAAAGACGATGGGCCAACTAGTGCTACCAGGTATAACTAAGTCTTTCCATCTCTATGTATGTGAGACAAGGGGCATAGCCAAAGAGATACTCACCCAAAGTCTCAGCTCTTAGAAAAGGCCAGTAGCCTATTTGTCCAAAAGACTTAACCCCTTTGCATTTGGATGTCAAACACTCTAGTCACCCAGTTTCAGGCTCTCTGGTAGACAAAAGACAAGGTAAGGGGTTCCCAGAGAAGCAAGAGGGAATCGGGCCACAGATAAAGCTGCTTGGGAGGCTGCACTAAAACCAGTGGGGCCTCAACAGATTCTAGTGACTCTTCCAGACCCTGATCTACCCACTCTAGAAAAGCTGAAATCTATAACTAGTCTTTATTCAAGTTCTTACAGATTTTACAGTCTACTCAGGAAGCAATCCAGAAGCACATCCAAGGTGATCCACCTGTACTAACTTCTGATCTGATTCATCCTTTTCACTCTGGTGACTCTGTTTGGGTACAGAAATTTGCCATCCTTAGGAAAGGACCATCTCCAAGGCAGTCAAGGTCAACAAAATCCCAAAATGTCTTCATCACAGCTCAAGAAAAATAGAGAGTCCAAGACTTTTCAGACTCTCTAAAGATTACTCCTGGCCCTCATTAACTTTATTAGACAGAAAATTAAAATTATAGTCCTGAAGGGTAAATATAACTCCCTTCTTGACAATGACCAAGAGTCAATGATTTGACTCATACATAAAACAGGGGGGGAATGAAGCATTTATCTTATATACAAACTGCTGTTTGGAATGTTAACCTTGCTATTGGCTTCTGTAGATGCTTGCTTGCTTGAATAGTAGGTAGGGTGAGACTATTCTCATTTCAGAGAGGTCATTAAATCTTTCCAGTGTTGGCACCAGGCCAGGCCTTTGGTTAAAGTCTCAAGGCCTCAGCACATATGGGCCCTTTAAGAACTTGAAAGGGGTGGAAAATATTCCATATTTGGGAGACAAAGAAGGTAAAAACATATAAATACGGAAAATTTCTGCATGTCGTGGCCCAGAATTTGAGAAACATTTTCCTCTAGAACCGCGCATATTAAATGTAACTCCAAACTCTCCGAGCATTGTTTGGTTATTCTAATTTTCTGTAACACTCTGATTGGTCACTATTGTCTTAGACTGGTTACTACAGTAACTCCTGGACTCAAAGGTTGAACCTTACATGAGACAAGTGAATTTCTCCCCCACCCCTCCTTTAACTATTGTTTTCCTATTCCCTTTGAGCTTTCTTTTCCTTCTGGATGAAGAGCTTCCTTCTGTTTATTTTGTAAATATAGGCCTTTTACTGTTCCTAGATCCCTCATTTTATGGAAATGTACCTATTGCAGCTTTCCACCTCTCCCAATCTATGGAAATATATTTTCTGCTGCTCTGCAGCCCTGTGCTTCCTCCATTGTCCCCTTCATTTCTAAAATTCCCTAAAACCTGTCTTTTTCACCCCCCGCCTCCGAAATTCCTGTTTCAATTTCAAAAAGCAATTAGGATGGAGAAGGGTCACAAAACTAAGTCATATTTGGAGATAACTAAACCAGATAAGAAAAAAGATCAGAAAATAAGATAATTTCCAGGTATCTAAAGAAGTCCCTTAGAAGAGGGCTTTCTTAGCAACTGTTCAGCAATTACTGTGTTTTGTGTTAGATGCTGAGAATGTACCATGAAAAACAGCAGATTGTCCTAGTCTCAACGGAATTTATTGAAAGATGAGACAGAGGGCCAAAAGCCAGTACTACAGGCTTTATTAGAGGAGAAGGACCCAGCTGGGCTGTCTTGCAAGGGGAGAAACATACACACATGCAGAGGTGAACACACCTTTTGAGGGGAGGCATGGGAAGGGATGGGCTTAGGGTTCTAGGCATGAGCTGATTAGTGGTTTCATATAAGGCACATGATTAGGCACTTAGGAATCAAGAGCTTAGGGTTTTTGGCAGGTGCCTGGTTAGATGCTCAGGAATTGACTAGGCTGCAGGTGCTGGTGATGTCATACTCCATCCATCAGTTGGGGAAAGGGAGGATCTATCACTATCAGAGGGAGACAGACAACCAACTAGTTTGAAAAAATAAATTGCTATGTTTGAGATACCTATGTGCTTAGAATAAAAGGCACAGCAGAAAGTATCAAGAGGAAATAAAATAGATCACATATTAAAGGACTTCCTAGGTAGTGATATTTTAAGTGCACATTCTCAGGGACTGAATTGAGAACCAGCTTTGGAAATATCAGAGAGATGATTCTTTTCAACAAAGAACAAAGTTTTTGAAGATGGGACATATTGTCCCAGAATATAACGATGCAGAGTAATTAGGTAATCTTAACAGATTCAATGGACATTGGTGGCAAATAATAAGTATTAAAGAATGAGGATTAAAACTATGTAATGAATGACACTTAATCCTGATAATGTAATTGTATATGTAAAATTTATTAAATTAACAAGTAAAACTGACCCTTATTACTTATAAAGTCTACATTAAATTTCTGAAATTCTAGACAAAATTTCTAAAAATTAAATATATTTTGATGGTAATTCTAACTAACAGAAAGGTATATTTTTTTAATCATACACTATGGATCAAACACATAGAAAAATCACTCTCATTAAGTAACAGTAATTTATTTCATGTTAAATTATAACATTTTATAATGTTACATTTTTTGTATTAACTACCTTAAAATACTAGAAGAAATAACTGGTTTATGTTTGAAACTAAGGCCTATAAAATGCTTTAACAATTTTGTGCCAAAAGTATAAAAATTAAGGTGGTTTAAGTAATTATTTTGAAATAGAACCTTAAGAGCATTCATCTCAGGTAAAAACTGCTGTTTGACCTGGAAAGTCATATAAATCCATCCTACATCACAAAGGTTATTCTCCTGTGCCTGAAGACCAGAGCCATAAAAGATTGATTCCTGTTGACTCACTGGCTCTAGGAGTTAAGACTGTAGATTACCTTTAGAGATTATTAATTTTGCTTATGTACACTCTGCTTTCACAAGATAGGTCCACATTCCAATGTCTAGCAGGGTGTGGTTAGGAGATATGGAGCAGTCACCAGGAACAATTGCAGCCCACTGAAACCCACTCCCCATGGCTGTTTGCAGAATTTAGAACAAAGAAAAAAAAATTTTGGTTTCGAAGCATCCATGTTATATAAAAACTGGTGTTTGAAATTTTAACCTTGCTATTGGCTTCTGTAAATGTTTGCTTGCTTAAATAATAAGGAAAATGAGACTATTCTCACTTCAGAGAGGCCGTTAAACCTTCCCTAGACAAAATTATCAGTGCTGGCACCAGGCCAGGCCTTTGGTTGAGGTCTCAAGGCCTCAACACATAGGGGCCCTTTAAGAACTTGCAAAGGGTCAGGAAACATCCCATATTTGGGAGACAAAGAAAGTAAAAACATATAAATAGAGAAAATTTCTGCATGTTGGGGCCCAGAATTTGAGAAACATTTTCCTCTGGCCCCTCGTGTAATAAATGTAACTCCAAACTCTCTGAGCATGGTTTGATTATTCTGGTTTTCTGTAACAGTTTGGATCTTTAAAAAGGGCTGGCTACACACCCCTGAGACAGCGCTGTCAAGAGTGTGTGGACTCCACCTGCATGGGGTGCCCTCACAGCCATCGCTGGCCAACTCAATAAATCCTTACTTGCTTATTACCAACTTAGCAGTCTCCATGGTCATTTGCAACTGGTGTAGAAGTCGCCCCACAGCAATTTCACAATGTCAATTAAAATCCAAAACTCAAGGCAAAACAGACTTAGAAAATGGCTCAGAGTTTCAGTGCAATTACTGACTGTACCTTCTTTGTTTCGAGCAATGTGCTGGGGTAAGAACCAGATTGGATTTAGGTAGAGTTTGGTTTCCTGTAAGAAACTGCTTATCTCGGGTATAGAGAGACCTCACCTTCCTTGGGTGGCAGAACTCATATCTTCTTTGAACTTCATCCCTTCTGAACTCTTTTTTTTTTTAAATATATATTTTATTGATTTTTTCCAGAGAGGAAGGGAAAGAGATAGAGAGTTAGAAACATTGATGAGAGAGAAACATTGATCAGCTGTCTCCTGCACAACCAAGGTACGTACCCTTGATCGTGAAAGGGGAATTCTTTCCAGCTTCCTCCATCTTAGGTGACTACGCCCCTAACAAGACAAAGAGACTTGCCAGTTACCCAACCCATCATTAGGTAATCCAGCAAGAATGTGCCGGGAGATAACCTAATAAGGCAAAACCACTCCTTCCTGCTATTAGACTGCTTCCTGACTCCACATCCCGTACCTGTGTAAGCAGACCCCGGCCCCTACCTGGCCTATCAGGATGGGCCAACTCAATACCCCGGCCCCTACCTGGCCTATCAGGATAGGCCAACTCAGTAATTCAAACAGCTCTCTACCCCCCGACCCCCAGTATAAAACGGTCATGTAACAAAGGCTCGGGGCTCTCAGCCTCTGCTCTGCTTTCAGAGTATGTTGTGAGCCCCAGCATGCTGGTCTGAATAAACCCCTTTGTTTTTACATGAGATCGTCTCTTGGTGCTCTGTGAGTGCGGCTTGCGTTCCGGGCTTAACAATCGGAATCAAACTGCTGACCCTTTATCCACTGAGCCAAACTGGTTTCGGGTGATACCAAATTTTTGGACTGGAACCTGGATTCTTTGTCCAAGGGAATCAAAGAATAAATCCAGAAAAGTAGTAAAGCAAAGGTGAAAATTTATTGAAGAACAAGTACTGACTCCCACTTAGGAAGGGGGAGAAGTGTCCCACAGAATGGACTCCCAAGTAGAGAGGGGGAAAAAGTCCCCCTGGGTTCTTGTTTCCAATGGCTTATAAAGGCTATATAGATCTGGTTGCCTGATATTCCCACTGATTGGTTTATTTCCCTTTGAGTTGGTTAGTATAGTACAGTGGTTCTCAACCTTCCTAATGCTGCGACCCTTTCATACCCTCTCTCATGTTGTGGTAACCCCACCCATAAAATTATTTTTGTTGCTACTTCATTACTGTAATTTTGCTACTGTTAGTGAATCGTAATGTAAATATCTGTGTTTTCTGATGGTCGTAGGCGACCCCTGTCAAAGGGTCATTTGACCCCCAAGTGGGTTGGGACCCACAGGTTGAGAACCACTGCTATAGTAACTCTTAGGCTCAAAGGTTGAACCTCACAGAGGATATGTGATATTCTCCCCCACTCCTTTCTTCTGAAAGGTCTTCCTTATCTTTATTTGGTAAATGTGACCTTTTTTGGCTACTTCCAGTTCCCTTGTCTTATGGAAATATACCTGTTGCTGCCTCCTTTTCTTATGGGAATGTAACTGCACCTGGCTTCCTTATGTTATGGAAATGTACCTTCTCCCAGTCTGCAGTCCCCTGCGTTTCTCAATTCTAAAAAATTCCCTAAGCTACCTATATCCCCTAAAATTCCTGCTTCATTTCCTCATACACAAATGCCCATACACACATATCAAACAAAATAGCAATATCTAGAGATATTAATTTCTAAATATTTCTTATATCAGTCCCCATTACTTATAAAAATTATTACAATATTTTAATGGGGTCTCCTGCTATAATTTCTTCCACTAACTCTACCCCTTAATCCTATTCAACCCTTCATGTATTTGTCACTGTATTCTTTTCAAATGTAAACTTGACAGAAGGATTATGCAGACCCTTGTAGACATCTGTGTGACCAGGGATTTAGTTGGTATCAGGATAAAAAAATAAATATTGTTGGCCCCTGATACTTCTCTTAGGTTTTCTCCTGCTAATTCTCCCTCCTTTCACCTACATGTAGTCTTCATATTTCTCCAAATGCAAAATGTATTTCTATTCTCTCCTATTTCTAGTAAGACATTTTATCAAATTTTATTTTGGTCATAAAATGAATTCCAGTATATACTTCATAACAATTTTATTGCCCCTTATGTATACTATCACTTTATCACATCATTGTTTCTTTGTTCAATGGTATTTGAAAGTTTCTTAGGAGCTACTCTGGTCCCTTAAAACTACACAAACACACACATATCTAACATATTCATTCTAAAGTTTGTAATCTGTCTGAATAATTAAATTGTTATTCCTTGTCTCATATTTAATAAGGTAAACCTTTCATTAGGCAACGTAAAAATTTAGATTTACATTGTAAGATATAGAAGTTTGAATATAATATCATGTAATGAATCATGAAAAATAAATTATATTAAAGTTATTTGGAGAAAAATTTTTCAAACCATTAAGCTGCCTGAAATGCAATACAATAAAAGGTGTTTATTTTAATGCTCACAGAATAATATTTTTCCCATTGATTTTTTTTTTCTTTTAGAGAGAGTGGAAGGAAAAGGGTAGTTATACAAATATGTACTGCTATAAATGTTAAAATAAAATTTGCTTAAGCATATCAAAATTTTTGGTGTTAAATTAAAATCAGTTTAATATATTAATATGTAATATGTATAGTATATGTTTATAAATATCTATGTATAATACATACACACATACACACACACACACACAATGCAGAAAATTCATGCTCCATTATTATGGTATAGTGTTTTCATGCTAAGTTGCTAACAAAACTACAGCTACAGCCACAGTAAAAAAGATAATATAATATTTAAAAATCAGAATATAATATTTATAATTTTAAATAAAATATTTAAGAATCATAACTCTAATTTAATATGCTATTCTCTCTATATGTGATATGAATTGTATTCAGTATTTTATATATCACATATATGATGAGTTTCACAAATGTATATTTTTGTTTGAAATTTTAAATAAAATAATACCAAAATTATCATGAATAGCTATATTAAAAACAAATTATAACATAGAAATGTGGTCCCCATATACAATTATAATATATATTATATAATATTTATATAATTATAATAAAGTTTATAGTTACTTAGGCTATGTTCTAAGTAGGATCATATTAGATAAATTTATTTCTGAAGTCACAATTACTATTGGCTGTCTTTAATATTATGTCACTAGAGGCCTGATGCATGAAATTCATACAAGAGTAGGCCTTCCATTCCCCAGCTGCCAGCTCTGGTTTCCCTCTGGCACCCGGGATCCAGGCTTCTCTTGCAGCCCTGACTTCATCTGGAAGGACATCCAGTCTAATTAGCATATTATGTTTTTATTATTATAGATTATATAGCTATAGAAACTAGTCAAACTCAATGGACATTGGGAGATAAGTCTCAAACTTTCTCTCAGGAATTATCATGCAGTCCCAAGACTTTCCTATAAGGTAGAGGATAGGTGAAGTATTTTAATGTATTCTCATTTCAGTGAAGCCTTATAGCTAGGCTAGAGGCAATTCTCAGTGCTGCCTATAGCAATATTCTCCATCCTGCTGGCTAAGGCCTGACTGCAAGAAATATGTAGTGTGATGAGAGACAGCAACTGTATTTCCTTAGGCACTCTCAGAGAACCTTGCTAGTAAAAGCAAAATCCTATTTCTTAGGACAAGACTATAGCACACCACCTTCTCATGTATGGTTTTAAGGATTCAAAAATTTTCTTAGATTTCTGTACATATTATAAAGTGTTTTCTTTGAGAAGTTCAGTTTGAAAAACTGGATTTCTCTTCTGTCATTTACTAGTTGCATAAAATTAAGAAGATGATTTAAATGCCATGTGCTTTTGTGCTTTACTTTCTTCTTATGTAAAATATGTAAAATAATACCTGCATTATAAATCAAAATATGAAAATTGCTCAGGATGTTGTATGACACATAGTAAAATATTTAGTTTTTGTTAGTTATTGTATAAACACATCTATGCATTGGTATAAAATACATGTATTTATTTTTGTTATACACAGTGATATAAATATATGTATAGCCTATATAATAAAAGAGTAATAAGCAAATTGATCCTAACAATGGAATGATAAGAACAACTACTCGACCAGTCACTATGAAGCTCACTGACCACCTCTTGGCCCCTCCTCCCAACCAGAGGGCTTAAATTGCCTGCTGGTGAACAAGGAACCAGGGATGGGTGGCGGCGAGTGGCAGGGCAGGCAAGTGGGTGGAATGGATGACCTCTCAGTTCCTGCCTCCAGTCCCTGATGGTGAATGGGGAATTGGGGGTGAATAGCAGTAGGGGGGTGGGCCAGATGCAGACAGCCAGGGAACATGGCCTTGATCACAGGCCAGGCCTGTGGACCTTACCCACACACGAATTTCATGCACCAGGCCTCTAAGATATATATAAACTTATATATTTATATATATATATATTACAATATATACCATCATAATACATACATCTCTATCAATCTATTATCCATCTTTCTATAAATAATAAAAGTAGCTAGTAAATGAGATAGATAGTTTGTAACAGTGCAAGACAATTTAATACAACCTATTGAGTCAAATTTCTTTTTATAGAAGGTATCAGAGTATAATAAAAAAAAATATAGTACAGAAAATAATGAACAGAATAGTTTTAATAACCGGGTGTAAGAACATCTGACAGTTTGTTGAACAATTTTATATGATTAGAGTTCAAGGGTAGAACCACAATTTCTGATAGAAAATAGAGAAGCCAAGACAGTGGATAGCCTAGAAGAGAATGAAATACAAGACAGGTTGCTAGGTAATGGACTAAAGCATATATTATCAAAAAAAAAAAAAAAAGCCTGTTGGGTATTAATCTGAAGCTCCAATATTAGATTGCTTTTGTGGTAAAAACAGAAGTCTGCAAGCTTAAGTTTCAGTTAATAAACTAAAAAACAGTGAATTCCTTAAATGCCCTTCTAATTCCACAGATGACTACTGGATCTGCAGATGAAATGAGGAAATGAACTGTGGGGTAAGCATTTTGAGATACTACTTGTAGGGGCAAATATCCACCCAAGGGATTGAGAAGGAACCTTGGCTGAATTGGATTGCCTGTGAGAAGAAAAATCTTCCAGAAATTAATGATTTTCCATGAAAATTGTTTGAACTATAAATACAATTAATTCACCTCTTTTATATGTATTTGTAATTTATAAATATATAGCTGTAAAGTAATTCAGATTTGTTTCACAAGAAGACAACAAATGAGAGTCTCTTTTATATTAAACTAGAGGCCTGATGCAAGAAATTCATGCAAGAGTAGGCCTTCTGCCAGCACCAGCTTCCCTCTGGCACCTGGGACTTGGGCTTCTCTCACAGCCCTGGCTTTCTTTAGAAGGTTGTCTGGAAGGACATCCTGTTTAATTAGCATATTATGCTTTTATTATTATAGATGTCAGGGTCAGTGCCATTAAATCAAATCCTAAACTGAGTATCAAAATGTACATAAATTTTGTATCTAATATTTATGGAATAGCTTTAAATGTTTGTCTGGCGTAACATGGTGTTCTTTGCGAATAGCACTCTACATAGGAAATAGGAGTTAGCAAAATAACTTGTACTTCTACCTGCTTTATGCAACTAAATTATTACCAGGATGAGTGATGCATTTTGAAACAAGTAATTTGCAAGTTTTACTGAAAAATACTTTTAAAGATATAAAATGGCAAACCACTTTTAACAAGATTGTAAACTTCACATATAAAATATTTTCAATTAAATGTTTTATTAAGAATCCATGAGCACTGAATTATAATATAATAATAACAATTATGTATACTTTAGTCAAGAAATTTTAATTACTGGAAATGCTAGGCCCTATTTTCTAGTCTTCTGTGGAGACTGCAAGGGGAGGCTTATAAGTATGGAAAAACTTTTCCACTCCCCTTGCTCCAGGGTTCTGTCTCTACTAGAATGACTTACTTTATGGAGCAATTAACTAAATGTGCAGAATAAAAATTTGTCACATATCTCTGAAATCAAAATGGATGTTTAGTGAATATTAAATTAACATGGCATATACAGTATTTTTCTGTATGAGTCACAGGCATGAGAAATAGATCATTTAAGAATTTTTAAAATTTTATATCCCAGCATTTCAGGGTTAATGTAAGAATGCCTAGAAAAATGCATTTGTAGGATATTTGAGCCACCAGTAATAGAATATATCTTTCCTCCAAAAATAACTTAGGAAAGTATTTCAAACTTAAGGAAGTTATATCACAGGTATCAAAATATAGTGGGAAACAGAAAGGTTTGGCATCAGTAAATTTGAAATAAACTTTATAAATCTGTCTTTTAAAAACAATGTATACAGTGGTACCTCGAGATACGAGTTTGATTCATTCCGTAACCTTGAGGCATGGGAAACTATGAGACTCTAAAGTCGTGGTAAACTGGTGGGTCGTGTGCAGCCTGCAGATCTGCGCAATTACTTGTATCTCAACTGTTGCTCGTATTTCAAAGCAAAAATAGCTCGATGGCTCATATCTCAAAAATCTCGTATGTTAGGGCACTTGTATCTCGAGGTACCACTGTATATGATAGTATATTTAAATTGTAGTTCATTTCCCTATTAAATGGGAAAAAAAGTTCCACTGCATATATTGTTATAATTCTGATGTAATGCAGTTTTGGAAATCTCACAGAAGCACTGGCCAATGACTAATCCCATGGCTGCAAATAAGATAATTCTGGAATTTTGCTGAGCCTGAGAATCCTAGGGCAGGATTGCTAATATCAAGCTGTAGAGCAATTCCACTGCTACAATACTTTAAATCACTTGGATGGATTACATGAGCACTTGATTTTTACTCATTAGATTGAGAGAGAGAGAGAGAGAGAGAGAGAGAGAGAGAGAGAGAGAGAGAGAAACATTCTCCCTATTTCATTAGCAAAGAATTGATAGATCTTTGGTGTAGTGCCTCTTGAAGAGACTGAAATCTGGACTGAAGAGACAATGTGAAAATTACAAAACTGCATTATAATTACTTTGTAATTACATTTTTCAAAACTGAACAGTAAGTGGAACTTCTGCTATCATCAACCCAGGAGGGCCTTACTCACTATGCATATTGCAGCATGCTTCAATGTCTGTTTCTGTTTTTGCCACTTGATGAATTATACCAAGTCTAAGGAGTGGCTACATCAAAGAGATTTATGTGTGTCATCACCCATTGGAATTCTGATATTTGTTAGAAAAACATCATATAAGATAAATTATATCTAAAGCTAGCAGGACAAAAGCAAGATTTGTGTGTGGTAACAACAATAATTGTTCCGGGATGGAACTAAATCTGATTAAAAAGTAAACAATGGCCGGAACCGGTTTGGCTCAGTGGATAGAGCATCGGCCTGCAGATTGAAACGTCCCAGGTTCGATTCCGGTAGGGGGCATGTACCTTGGTTGTGGGCACATCTTTGGTGTGGGGCATGCAGGAGGCAGCTGATCAATGTCTCTCTCTCTCTCATCGATGTTTCTGACTTTCTATCCCTTTCCCTTCCTCTCTGTAAAAAATCAATAAAATATATTTTTTAAAAAAGTAAACAATGTAAGTTCATATTTGAATGATTTGATCCTAATATATATTAAACAATACAAATTAATTATTTTTCAAGATAAAATAATTTTATAATTTATGGATAAAAGGATTCAATGAATGAAATTACTATTATACGTAAGTATTATTTATATAATAATGGGCACTAATGCTTACTATCAATATAAATAATCTGATCCTTTAAAAATTGGCCAGTAATGTGGGAAGGAAAGTAAGGGTTAAAGAAAAATAAACCCAAATATGGACTTAATTTTTAGTGAAGAGACTGAAGAAATATGTATACAATTACCAGATACACATTATCTTTGTTTTTTTTTTATAATACCAAGAGGCAGAATTTTAGTTATTGATGGCTATGTAGCAAACTACCCCAAATTTAGTTACTTCTGACTTTCTATCCCTTTCCCTTCTCTCTGTAAAAAATCAATAAAATATATTTAAAAAAAAAATAGTGCATTGTTTTTTTTTCCCAATTCTATGAGTTGTCTGGACAGTTTCTTGCTGGTCTTGCCTGAGTGAGATCATGCATCTGTTCTCTAGGAGCTGGGCTGGGGTTGCTGGATTTGGTGGGATGGCTGTACTTTTCTCTACAGTCTTTCATCCCAGTCTTTTGCATAGGCTGGGGTCTCAAGTCCCAAGAATGTGAGAACAAAAGCTACAAGGTCTCCTAAAAATGGATCTCAGAAGCCTCACTATATTATAATTACTGCAAGTTACAAGGTCAGGTGAGAGATTGGGAAAATATGCTTTTTTTTGTTATAGTAAAGGTGGAAAGTTATTGAATAACAAGTACAGACTACCACATAGGAAGGGGGAAAGAGTCCCCTATGTTTCACTTCTTAATGAAAGTAATAGCAACTATTTTATCGCTGTATTTAATCTAACACAGCAACTATTTTGTGGCTGTATATAATCTAACACAGGAATCTTATAATCAGGTTATTTTTTAAAAAGAATAAAGCCCATGTTCTGTATTGTCATGTGTTGTCTTGCACCACTTATTTGTTGACCTATCCTGTCACTTCCAGTTCAGTCTGACTTTGAAGACTGATGATCAAGCTAAAGTTTCTTACATGATTGGCAACTAATATCTGTTATTGAACTGTGAACAGCAATGAAAGAGATGCTGTCAACTGTAAACAAGCCACATGCAATGGAGAGGAAAAATGACAAACATGGTGCTACTTAAAAGCAGGGGAAGAAACTGACTGGGCTCCATCACTACAGAACTGATATATTTCACTTTCCCTTGTATTATGTTTCAACTACCTTGAAAATTATATACTACTAGAGGCCCATTGCAGGAAGATTCCTTCAAAAATAGGGCTTCCTGTGGCCATATCTGCCACCCTGCCTGCTTCCCTCCCTTCTCTGCTGCCCCAGCTGCTTCCCTCTATTCTCCATCACCCCTCTTGCTTCTCTGTAGCTTTGCTTCCTTCTGCAGCACTTGGCTTCCTTCTGGTTGTCTTCAATCTTCCCTCTGCACCTGGATACGCAAATTAACTTCCATTTTGGTTGGGTTAATTTTTTTAAAACATTTTTTTTAATAAGGCTTTCTTTTTTTTAAATATATTTTATTGATTTTTTTTACAGAGAGAGAGATAAAGAGAGAGCTAGAAACATTGATGAGAGAGCAACATTGATCAGCTGTCTCTTGCACACCCACTACTAGGGATGTGCCCACAACCAAGGTACGTGCCCTTGACCGGAATCGAACCTGGAACCTTTCAGTCTGCAGATTGAGGCTCTATCCACTGAGCCAAACTGGTGTTGGCAGTTGGGTTAATTTTCATACTCATTCCTGATTGGCTGGTGGATGTGGCTTGTGGCCATAGCAGAGGTATGGTCAATTTGCATGTTTTTTTTTTAACTAATAGGATACAAAAAATTTATATATACAGACAAATATCATTACAGAGATACTTTTTATGTATGTATGTTAGATAAACTCTTGCACATATTTAAAATGAGATACATATGAGATTGGTTATCACAGTATTGTCTGTAGAAATTGAATGTTTAAAAATCAATCAACTGAAGAAGGTAAATTAAACCATGACTGCAACTTATCTAACACATTTATGTTGTCTCACATGATTTCACTGCAACCCATATATACTCTCTGAACATATGGCTGAATTTCCAGTAACAAGCTAATACTGAAACACATTTCCTTCTGCCACTACTTGGTCAGAGTCCATTCAATTTGGGAAGGTTGAAGAAAATTGATTGCCACATATTGAAGGCACAACAAAGTGCAGGGCTACCTCTCTTTGAGAGTACTTTTTTTAAAAAATAAATCTTTATTGTTCAGATAATTACAATTGTTCCTCTTTTTTCCCCCATAGTTCCTCTCCACACAACTCCCAGCCCACCCTCTGCCCTTACCTCCTACCCACTGGCCTCATCCATAGGTGTATGATTTTTGTCCAGTCTCTCCCTGCACACCCCTTCACCACTTTCCCCCTGAGAATTATCAGTCCACTCATTTTCTATGTCCCTGATTTTATTATATTCACCTGTTTATTCTATTCATCAGATTTGTAATTCACTTAATTTTTGACTCACTTCTTGATAGATAGATATTTGTTGTTCATAATTTTTATCTTTACTTTTTTCTCTTCTTCCTCTTCTTAAAAAATACCTCTCAGCATTTCATATAATACTGGTTTGGTGCTGATGAACTCCTTCAGCTTTTTTATCTGTGAAGCTCTTTATCTGCCCTTCAATTCTGAATGATAGCTTTGCTGGGTGGAGTAATCTTGGTTATAGGTTATTTTTATTTATCACTTTGAATATTTCTTGCCACTCCCATCTGGCCTGCATAGTTTCTGTTGAGAAATCAGTTGACAATCATATGGGTGCTCCCTTGTAGGTATTTAACTGTTTTTCTCTTGCTGCTTTTAGTATTCTCTCTTTGTCTTTTGATCTTGGTATTTTAATGATGATGTGTCTTGGTGTGGTCCTCATTGGATTCCTTTTGTTTGGGGTTCTGTGCACTTCCTGGACTTGTAAGTCTATTTCTTTCACCAGGTGGGGGAAATTTTCAGTCATTATTTATTCAAATAGGTTTTCAGTATCTTACTCTATCTCTTCTGTGGCACCCCCATAATTCTGATGTTGTTATGCTTGAAGTAGTTCCAGAGGCTCCTTACATTATCTTCACATTTTTGAATTATTTTTTCTTTTTGCTTTCCATTTGAGTGTTTTCTGCTTCTTTGTATTTCAAATTTTTGACTTGATTCTTGTGATCCTCTAGTCTGTTGTTAGGTTTCTGTATAATATATATATTTTTTTATTTCAGTCAATGTATATTTAATTTCTAGTTGGTCCTTTTTCATCTGCACTTGGGTCTCACTAAATTTACCCATCTTTTCCAGGAAATTCTTAAAAAAAACTTATAACTGTGATTTTGAACTCTATATCCAATTTTGTGGGTTTTTTTCTCCATTTATTTTGTTTGTGACCTGTTCCTTTGTCTCCACATCTTCACTACTTCCCAGAGTTGGTAGAGTAGCTTTCTGTGCTAGGAGTCCTATATGGCACAGTAGCTCCACCTCCCCAGTTACCTGAGGTGGACACTCTTGGTGAACCAGTTTGTGGACTGTGTATACACAATCTTGTTGTAGTTAAGTCTTGATTGTTGCTGGTATCACTGGGGGGAATTGACCTCCAAGCCAACTGGTTTTGAGGATCAGCTGTGTCTGCACTTGGAGAACTTCTGTGCTGGACTCAGCCTTACGACTTGCAAGATTGCAATAGCCTTTGTGCTGGGCTTAGATATGGCAGAGTCTCAGGGCTGAGCAGACAGCCTTGGCTTCCCGTCAGCCCTGCCCTACACAGTAGCCCCTGGTTCTCCGTGCCCCTGGGTAGTCTCTGCAGCCCTCTCTGTGAGCATACACATGCACCTCCAGACCTCTGCCTTTACGGCTCCCCTGAGATTCCATGTGTTTGGGACTTGTATGAGTCTGGGTCCCCAGTGTCTCACCCCAAACCAGGGTTCAGTGCAGTCAGAACTGGATTTCTGTGCAGTTGGGAGGTTCTGTTTTCCTCCTGCTAGAGAAAGCCTGGGGCACAATCAGCAGTCAGTCTTCTTTGTGTGTGCCTCCAGACTTCTGTCTTAGATGGCTCCCCTAAGTTTCTGTTCACTCTTCCCTTTTCACAACTCCCCCTGTATGAATCTCGCCTGGAACTGGGGTTCATTACAGTCAGAAGTGAGGTTCAGTACAGTTGGGAGTTTCTATCTCCCTCCCTCTAGAGAAAGCCAGCCAGACCCACTGCTGCCCGTCCTCTCCACCCGTGTGTATCCACATCAACGATTTATAGCTCCTCTGAGTCTTTGTGAGCCCCTCTCTTTTCTTCTAGTTGTAGAATTTCCATTCAGCTAGCTTTTTTGTGCTTCTGGATGGTGTCCGTTCTGTCTTTTAGTTGTAGTTTCGAAATTGTTGTGCGAGGCAGCAGTTTAGGTGTTCACATATGCCGCCATCTTGGTTTCTCCCTCAAGAGTACTTTTATCAAGGATTCTGAGGTGTAAAACAATGAAACAATAACCATGTATACAGTTTCCATCTAGACTATCTTTCTATTTAGAAAGTACACTTCTCTTTCCATCTAGAATTTATGTACTAAATAGATTTTAAAATAAAACATGCAAGCCCACAATTCCCCATTGAAAATGAAGGTTAGTATTGAATGAGGTTCCCAGTGTGAGGGGTTTGTTACTGTACTCTATGTCCAATTTACAGCATCTAACATCCTTTCTGTGAACATAAAAACTCATAGAAACAGTGAGTGTATTGATGTTTATAGGGTCTGAAGATTGAGAGAAGTTGGTCAAAGGGTACAAACTTTTAGTTATAAGATAAACTTAAATAATGCTATCTGTCAATTATATCTCAATAAAGCTGCAAAAATCCTTCTTAGGAATAAGAACAGAATATTGGAAAAGAGAAAATTGTCGCTAGTTCCTGGAGAGAATGTTTCAAATGAAAACTACTAAACATAATTACATTATACAAAAAGGTATCTGTAAACATCCAATATATGTGATTTTCCCCAAAGTTTTGAGTTTTATGGTTATCCTTAGACAATGCAACCTAGTCATTCTTGATCTATAATTAGTACAGTACAAAAAATAACATTTTATTGCAGTTAGACTAATTTGAATTAAAATTCCAGATTCATAATTTTGTGTATAGCATAGATTTATTATTTTTCCTTAATAACCCATTTCCTAATTTATAAAATGGATAAAACAACACAATGTGTAAAGTTATTTCTAGGACCAAAATAAAGTATATAAGAATCCATTGTACATTGTTGGGTATATAGGAAATGGTTGAAAGCTTCCCAAAATATTCACATTTTTTCTTCTGACAATATAACCATTACTTTATTTAAAATAGTTATGCATCTAATACAAAGCCATTATTATGTACTGGAAAAAAT
Organism: Lasiurus borealis; assembly: GCA_004026805.1. NCBI lineage: Eukaryota > Metazoa > Chordata > Mammalia > Chiroptera > Vespertilionidae > Lasiurus > Lasiurus borealis. The sequence continues at coordinate 12,841 of PVJN01006796.1, read as the reverse complement.
GCTAGTTGTAGATATGTACTTCTGGATTATAGGCAGGAGATGAGTTTTGAGCAAATTATTTTTCACAGACCAATTTCCATTTATATCTACACACACACACACACACACACACACACACACACACATGCATTCACACACTCATACACACACTCATACAAACACACACACACACAAATATACACACTACTATATCTATACATATGATTGACTGTTTTATTTATTTAATGGTAATTATTTTAAATATATTTTTATTGATTTCAGAGAGAGGAAAGGAGATGGAGAGATAGAAACATCGGTGTGAATGAGAAACAGCTAAATGACCCTCTGGACATCACTCAAGATATCCTTCCAGTTGAAGCCACCAGTGGCAGGGGCCGAGGCAGAGGCAGTTAGGGGCAATTAGGCAGGCAGGCAGGCAAGAAGCTAGGGATGATCAGGCAGGCAGGCAGGTGGTTAGGGGCAATCAGGCAGTTAGACAGGTGACAAGTTAGGAGCCAGTGGTCCTGAATTGTAAGAGGGATATCCGACTGCCAGTTTAGGCCCTGTGGAATCACAGGTCCTAGATTGCAAAAGGGTGCAGGTCAGGCTGAGGGAGCCCCTCCCATGCACGAATTTTGTGTACCAGGCCTCTAGTATTTAATATCTAGGAATGATTTATGCTGAAGCATAAAAAGTGCAAGTAATAAAATATATCTCACTCTTCAAAGAGCTAATAGGCACCAAATCTTAATGAGATTGAACAAATTACATATTATCTTTAAGCTTCAGTTTTAACAATATTTATTTTTTTATAGTTTTAATTTTTGCCTTTTTGCTTGTGTTGTGTATGTAGTTAAAAGGCCCTGATTCCGCAGGGCCTAAACTGGCAGTTGGATATCCCTCTCACAATTCAGGACCACTTGCTCCTAACTTGTCACCTGATTGTGCCTAACCACTTGCCTGCCTGCCTGATAGCCCCTAACCACTCACCTGCCTGCCTAATCACCCCTAAAAGAGACTATTAAAATCTTGTTCTTTGAAAGTTTTCTGACATCAGAGTTCTATATAGGTGAACATTAATGTGTTAGTAGGTAGCAGAAGTGGAAGGAGAAGAGATTTGACAGACAGATGGTATAAACAAGGGAAGTAAGAACAGAATGTATTTATGATCTATTGATACCGAGAATATGCTGTTACTATGTGGCTTAAAAAAGCTGGACAGTATGAGAACATTTCGATATGTGGCCTTATCTAAAACATAATGAAACTTAAAACAGTTTACCTATATTCAGGGTAAAAGTTTAACTGTTAATGTTTAATTTAAGGAAAGTTTAATTCATCTAAAAAAGTGCTTAGTAATTAGAAATTGTTTTATTCGTTGCTCTTTCCAGAAAGCAAGGAAACAATTTCTATCATCTCTATTTTTTTAATAGGAATTCACACTTAGTAAAATTTGGTTTTATATTTTCCAAAATAGAATTTGCTCATAGAAGAAAATACATTTATAAAAATCATATGGTTTTATATGCCATTCTATTGAGTCAAATTGAACTTTCATGCTTACTGGATTATACTGGTAATTGTAAAAATATGGCTACAAAGTTCATTATCATCTCTTTTATAGGCTTTTTAAGACTATTTGAAGAAGGTATTGTTTTCTTCTAATCTGAGTTTAAAATGAGATGCTGGATAGTTAGACAGCCACAAGTTGCCCTTTCTCAAACCCAGCTCTCCTGAAGTTAGTTCTGGGTAGTTCTTTTACCATATTCAAGACATTGGCTAGAGTTCAATATGGTCTGTCAATTTGAACTAATGTTCTGCCCTCTAGATTTCAAGTTTTGTCTGCTATCATTGATGGAATCCTCAACAAAGAATTTTAAAGTGAATAGTATCCAATATAAAAAAAAAGTTTGCATTGATAAGTTTTACTCTACCAACTACTTCATTCTACTCTACATAATTTTTATTATTTTAACAAGACCTTTCCTCATATCTTACACATAGTAGCAAATTTTAAAGTCTAATCAAGATAAAACTGTAGGTTATACTCTGTACTGTATCTAAAGAAATATATATTTCTTTTCACATAGAGAAATACAAAGAAATTTTAAAGTGTTGGTAAAATAAATTTTAAAAGTACATTTCCAGGAAAATACTAAATTTAGGGCTACAAAGGGAGACTCCTACAGAAAGTTTAATTATGAAATGTGAATAAGAATGTGCATTTTTCTCTCTTAGAAGTAATTTTGCAATATAATTGGTTAGGTTAACATCTGAGGTATCCTTTATATTCTTCTTTGTATTAGAATTAATTGGTAATTATCATTTATTTGGAAGAAACAATTAGGTCATCTACTTAGCATTTGTATGTCTAATATCACTGAGGTGTGGATGCTGAGGCTTGAAAGGTATTTTCACACAGTTGTTTTTGTTTGATATAAAAACCCCAACCATTTAGTGTTTTGTTTCAACTAGTATATGACATCACAGTTATATTACAGACTTTCAGTGCTCACCAATATCTGTTGTTTTTTCTGGGCAAAGTGAAATAATTTACTCATCCCATCACAATTAGGCAAGATTAGTGGAATATTTCATACCAATTATAATTGGAAATAATAATTGAAAATCACTAATAATTTGAAATAATTAAATGTGTGAAGTTATATATGTGTTGAACAACTTTAGAGAAGAAAATATTAAATTTATATTTACTTACCTGAAACTTGTATAATTTTATTAATCAGTATCACCCCAATAAAGTCAATAAAAATAAAAAAATAAAGAAAATCAGGAGATCTTAAAATAAATTTTCAACTATGTGAAGGGGCATCTTCAGTAAAGGAGCAAATTGAGATGAAATTTTAAGAATAGTCATGAATATAGGATAATGAGAAAAGAAAAATAATCTAATTTTTTGAAACATCATAAATAGAATCACATTGGAATGAAAGTCTATTGTTTGCGGTGAAGCTGAATAATTAGGTAGGCTCAGTGTGTGAGGGAAGAGTGCAAAACAATGATAGGCTAAAATGATAAAAGGTATGCAGTATGTACAAATGATAAAATCACTTTGGGAGAATTTTGTTTAAGTCAAAGTAATTTTGGCTAATTTTTTAGGCAATAGGCACAAGAGGAAGGAGGTTGATTATTTTACATTATTGTATTTTCATCAATGCCTCTGAAACAGAAATCATGTTAGTCAAATATTTAAATTTTATTCTGAGTATAGAAGAACACTTCAAATATTGGGAGAGATTATGTATACTTGAAAGTCATCACTGACCCCACATTTTAAGTTATAGTTTATATAATGTGCTTGAGGAGTCCAGAGTAGGACCAAAAACAAGTATTTCAAGGGTTTAAAATGCCTAAGTGCAAATTATATGTTTATTTATAAGGTTATATAAGAAATAAAGAGCGTGACTTAAAAGAAAATATTAGAGAACTATAAGGGATAACAATGATAATGATGATAATAATCTCTAAATACTGTTTAAGAAATGAAGGCAATATCACTTCTTCAAATATTTTCATTTATTTTTTTCAAATCTATCTCATTTTTTGGGGGGAATATTATGGATTTTACTTTATTTTACCTAGGATTTGTGGGTCATTGTGTTAAAATTAAAGAAAAGAATGTTCACAATCATATATTCTATTAAGTAAAATGACATATGTACAAATATGCACATATTTAATTAGGTAACTGAAGAACATCTTGAAAATTTTAGTGCCAATGAGAAGTAATATGGTACGGTTGAAGTATATTTGATTTTTGTTGGATATTTGTTAGTGGTGTATCTATTTTTATGTATTTATGACCATGTTATTTTAGAATATTCATGTAAAAATGATTTTGGTAAATTAGTTTTCAAGTCATTCATTATTATCAGCACACATCATTAAGCTAGACAATGAATAAGTTTCTTAGATTTCACTGTTTAAAATTTATATGGTACATAATTAAAAAGCAGATGTCTAATCATTTACCAAAGGGAGCTACTCTCCTTGCTGCATCAGAACAGGAGCTTCCACTCACAGAATGAAAAAAGGCTTTAAAGGAACAATAGTAGTCTGTACAATGATATTAGATAACCCTCCAAGTATTAATCTGTGCAATGATACTTTAATTAGAACAAAGTGCAACATACTCAAGTATCATTAAAAAGTAGAAAAAAATAAGACTGCTGTCTATATTTTTAAAATAGTTTAAAAATAGCCATGCATTTAGAAAATTCAGAAAAAATGTTAAACACTTCAAAATTTAAAGTAGAGACTAGACAACAAAAAAAAGCAATGTCATTTCTTAAACTAGTATTAACAACCAGAAATCAAATTTCTGTAGAAAGCAGGTTTTGTTTAATAATAATGTCATTAGCAAAGAGCAATTTTCATTAAAATTAGCAAGTTATCAATATTTCATTCCCAAGTGATTCATATTCTGAATAAAATGATTGCCCATGTGAGAAGTTTCCTTTCAATTATAGCCAGATCTTGCACATTAATTTATAAATGCCTAACAAAGGCAGCATAGGTGCTCTATTTTATTTATTTGCTAAAAAAAATTTGGACAAATATGTTTGTTCTTATATTTGTAAGTGATGATTAATTTTTTAAATTTTCATTATGTTTAGAACTGCTTAATAATACATAAAATTATTATAGTACTTAGTCATATATTTTAATATGTTCATCATAACTATTGTTCTAGTTTCTGATTTGGCCTTATAAACAAATAGAACCTGGAATTAACTTGTGTGTGAATGAGCATTTTTTAAAGTCCTATGGTATAGATATATAGAAAAATACATAACTTAAAATATTACAAAGAAGAACCTTGAAGTGGGATTGCAGGATCAGATAGGAGTTCCATTTTTAGTGTTGTTTTTTTTTTTTAAGAAACTCCAAACTGTTCTCACAGTGGCTGCACAAGTCTGCATTCCCACCAGCAGTGCAAAAGAGTTGCTTTCCCCTTTCCCCGCACGCCCCCCACAACCTCGCCAACACTTGTCCTTTGTTGATTTGTTGATGATAGCCATTCTGACAGGTGTGAGATGATAGTACATTGTCGTTTTGATTTGCATCTCTTGGATAATTAGTGACTTTGAGCATGTTTTCATGTGTCTCGTGGTCTTCCTTATGTACTCCTTGGAAAAATGTCTATGTAGGTCACTTGCCCATTTTTTGATTGGATTGTTTATCTTCTTTTTGTTAAGTTGTATGAGTTCCCTGCAAATGTTGCAGAAAATTAACCCTTATCAGTGATAACATTGGCAAATATGTTCTCCTATCCAGTGGGCTTCCTTGTTGTTTTGTTGATAATTTCTCTTGCTGTGCAGCTTTTTGTTTTGATGTAGTCCCATTTGTTTATTTTCTCTTTAGTTTTCATTGCCATAAGAGCAGCATCCATGAAGAAATTGCTTCAGCATATGTCTGAGATTTTGCTGCCTGTGGATTCCTCTAGTATTTTTATGGTTTCTCATCTTACGTTTAAGTCCTTTATCCATTTTGAGTTTATTTTTGTGTAAGTTAATGGTATAGTTTCATTTTTTTGCATGTATCTGTCCAATTTTCACATCATTTGTTGAAGAGACTGTCTTGACTCCATTTTATGTTCATGGCTCCTTTGTCAAATAATAATTGAGCATAGTGGTTTGGGTTGATTTCTGGGTTCTCTATTCTATTCCATTGATCTATATGTCTGTTCTCGTACCAGTACCAGGCAGTTTTGAGAATAGTGGCTTTGTAATACAGCTTGATATCTGGTATTGAGATCTCACCTACTTTGTTCTTTTTCAGGATGGCTGCAACTATTTGGGATCTTATTTTATTCCAGATGAATGTTTGAAAAGTTTGTTCTAGGTCTGTGAAATATGCCAATGGTATTTTAATATGGATTGCATTGAATCTATAGATTGTTTTGGGTAGTATGGACATTTGATGATGTTGATTCTACCAATCCATGAATAGCATATGTTCTTCCATCTGTTTATGTCTTCCTCTATCTCTTTTTTTTAATTTGTCCTGTTGTTTTTCACATATAGGTCTTTTATCTCCTTAGTTAAGTTTATTCCCAAATATCTTAACTTTTTTGGTACAACAGTAAATAGGATTGCTTTTTTAGTCTCTCTTTCTGTAAGTTCACTATTGGTGTAAAGAAATGTCATAGATTTCTTAGAATTAATTTTGTATCCTGCTATATTGCCAAATTCAATTATTAAGTCTAATAATTTTTTTGATAGAATGTTTAGGGTTTTCTATGTACAATATCATGTCATATACGAATAAGGACAGCTTTACTTCTTTTCCAATTTGGGTGCCTTTTATTACTTCTTCTTGTCTGATTGCATTGGCTAGTACTTCTAGTATTATGTCAAACAGGAGTGGTGAGAGTGGGCATCCCTGTCTTGTTCCTGTTCTTAGGGAAAATGGTTTTAGTTTTTTTCCATTGAATATGATATTGGCTGTAGGTTTGTCATATATGGCTCTTATTATGTTGAGGTATGATCATTCTATTCTCACCTTGCTGAGAGTTTTTATCAAGAAGGGTGTTGGATTTTATCCAATGCTTTTTCTTCATCAATTGATATGACTATGTGATTTTTAACTCTCAATTTGTTTATGTGATATATAATGTTTATTGATTTGTGGATATTGTATCATTCTTGCATCCCCAAGATAAATCCTACTTGGTCATGGTGTCTGACCTTTCTAATATATTGCTGGATCTAATTTGCTAGAATTTTGTTGAGGATTTTGGCATCTATGATCCCATTTTTAGGAATACACCCCAAGAAGCTAGAAACATCAATCAAAAAGGATATATTTACTCCTATGTTCATAGCAGCGTAATTCATCATAATTAAGATTTGGAAATAGCCTACGTGCCCATTAGCAGATGAGTGGATTAAAAAATTGTGGTACATCTACACAATGGAATACTATACTATGGTAAAAAAAGAAGGAATTCTTATTTTTTTTAATATATTTTATTGATTTTGTTACAGAGAGGAAGGGAGAAGGATAGAGAGTTAGAAACATCGATGAGAGAGAGACATTGATCAGCTGCCTCCTGCACACCCCCTACTGGGGATGTGCCCACAACCAGGATACATGCCCTTGACCGGAATTGAATCTGGGACCTTTCAGTCTGCAGGCCAATGCTCTATCTATTGAGCCAAACCGGTTTCAGTGGAATTCTTTTTTTAAAATATATTTTATTGCTTTTTTACAGAGAGGGTGAGAGTTAGAAACATCTGATGGGAGAGCAATCTTTCTATTGGTGATGTGCCCGCAACCAAGGTACATGCCCTTGACCACAATCAAACTCAGGACCCTTGAGTCTGCAGGCCAATGCTCTATCCACTGAGCCAGTTATGGCAAGAAGGAATTCTTACCATTGGCAACAGCATGGATGGAATTGGAGAGTATTATACTAAGTGAAATAAGCCAGTCAGAGAAAGATAAATACCACATGCTTTCACTCATTTCTGGAATGGACAACATAAACTGATGAACAAGGACAAATCCAGAGACAGAGAAGTGTTGATCAGACTGTCAAACCTCAGAGGGAAGTTAGGAGAGGGTGGTGGCAAGGAGGAGAGATCAACCAAAGGACTTATGTGCATGAATATAAGCCTAATCAATGGATACAAACACCAGGTGGGTGAGAGCATGAGTTGGGGAAGGATAGTTTGGGGGTTAATGGAAGGATGAGGATACATAGGTAATACTGTAATCAAAAAGAAATTTAAAAACAAAAACCTTGGCCAGGTTCCTTAATGGTTTAGAGCAGTGTTCAGCAAACTGCAGCTCCGGAGCCACATGCAACTCTTTGGCCCCTTGAGTATGACTATTTCACAAAATACCATGTCGTAGGTGAGTCTATTTTGAAGAAGTGGTATTAGAAGAAGGTTAAGTTTAAAAAATTTGGTTCTCAAAAGAAATTTCAACCGTTGTACTGTTGATAGTATTCGGCTCTGTTGATTAATGTGTTTGCCTATCACTGGTTTAGAGCATCATCCTGATACATCAAAGTTGCGAGTTAGATTCCTCAGTCAGGGCACATGCAAGTTATTGAAGTTGTGACAGAGATAAAGGGATATTTTGTTTAGTGCCAGAGATTGGCTCCTCCTCAGTACCACTGGAAAGCTGTGTGAAGTGCTTGCTCACACTTGTTTAGATCTCTGTAACACATTTCTGTTCTTAGCTCTTCTCTTGTATAAATGATGTACTTTGAACATGTTAGTGTATGACATAATAGATGTTTGTTTTCTGTTTGATTTTAAACAGAGAAAAAATGGGTTACAGTTCAAAAATAAAATATTAGAAAGAAAAATTAAAATATGTTTCTTAACTAAGTACAATATGCTTCTATAGCATTTTAAAACAAAAAATATGTATGTATGAAGATTAAAACAGAGTAATAATAATGTATTGTTTCCATTAATAAAAAGAAAACTATGTCCAGCTGCAGTGGTTAGATTCCTGGTCAGGATGCTTGCCTACTATTGCAGACCTGGGTTCCAGCGGGGGCATATAAGATGTTGATTTTTCTCTCTTATGGATGTCTCTCTCTCTCTCTCTCTCTCTCTCTCTCTCTCTCTCTCTCTCTCTCTCTCTCTCTCCCTCCCTTCCTCCCTCCCTCTCTTTCTCTGCCTTCCTTTCTCTCTAACAAATCAATAACATTTAAAAAATATTAGGAATCTGTTTTAGATATTTAATAAACTACAAAAATTGCTCCCAAGTGAAATAAATATTTTCTGTAAGTATAGTAATCTTTTGACATTTCTAATTTATTTTAGTAATATTGACATGAAGTAAAACCCACTTGGGATTATTTTCTTATAAATGTTGAAAATTTTGATTTTTCTATGTATTATCTATAGTAATGATATCCAATTACTTTAATATAATGGCAAACAAAAATAATTAGTATATTTTCCAACTTTGTGATATGAGCTGTGTGTATTTGGTATTTCATGTAAGAAGCTTGGGTATATCTCAAAATACACTTATTTGTTCAATGCCTGTATTTATACATTCAAAGCAGAATCAGAATTGCTAACCTGTACCCCTATGAAAAACAAATTTATCAACAAAAGTATCTACAGTTACTTTTTAATCTTTACAGTTTTAAGTCATAATACTATTTCAAAAGTTACTCAAAGCAGTTCCTTTTTACTTATACCTCATTCAGAGGAGTTATGGCATATATGGGTAATAAAGTTATTTCATTTGTCACAGTTTGCATCCCATTCTGAGATTCACCAAAATTATGGTTGAATTTTTGAAGAGTACACATACAGTAAAGTTCAATCTTTGTATAGTCTGTGGGTTTTAATGCATGAATAGAAGTAGAAGTACGCATAACACTGCCCTAAAACAATACAAAAGAGTCCCCTCACTCTAAAATTTCCCCTGTGCATTGCCTTTATCGTTAAGCTGCCCACTGTCTAATAACCACTGGCAAATACTGACCTATTTTCCATCTCTATAATTTTATCTTTTCCAGAATGACATAAGAATCAAATGTAGTATCCCAAAATGCTATCCTTCCTAACCAAGATTAAATGTTTTCCACTTCTCCCCAACCAGAAAGTAAATAGCTTAAATTACCGTACTCAGTAAGAAAGATAACGGAAATCTGATTAGTACCATTTGTGCCCATCACAGGCAAGGACAGATGAAGCCAGGGAAATAAATATCCTTTTTGGCATATCAGCATAAAGTTGATGAAATTCTGTTGTGATCCTCCCCTAAGACTTCATCTAAACACTCACATGTGTAATATAATAAACAAAATAAACTAAAAATAAAATAGAGAACAGAGTGACAGCTGTCAGAGGGAAGGGGAGTTGTAGGGCTGGATGAAAAAGATGAAGGAATTAAGCATAAAAACAACAACCACAAAACGAAGAAAACCTCATAGAAATGGACAACAGTGAGTAGCAAAAAGGAAAGAGTGTGAGGAGAGGTAGAAGACATATAGAGGGTATAAATGGTGATAGAAGGAAACTTGTCTTGGAGTTGTGAACACAATACAGTATACAGATGATGTATTAAAGAATTGCACACCTGAAACCTATATAACTTTATTAACCATTGTCATCTAATAAATAAAGTAAATAATGAAGAAGGACCCAGTGCACAATCGGTGCAACGGGGAAGGATTGCGGGAGGGATCCAGGGCATGTCCGGCCCATCTCACCCAGTCCTAATCAGCCAAACCTCAGCAGCAAGCTAACCTACCTGCTGGAACTTCTGTCCCCTGGTGGTCAGTGTGCATCATAGCGACTGGTTGAAAGAATGGTTGGACACTTAGCATATTAAACTTTTATTACATAGAATTCAGAATTGTTTATGTTTTGAGGGATATTTGGCACTCTTATTTTCTTGAAATTAGTTTATAATCTTGCCTTCATGTTTAGGTTGCTACAATCCAGTGCAAATTGTTTTGTTGTGTTTTTATGTTGATTACACTTCTGCAGATTATAAAAAAAACTGTTTTCATAATTTTTAAAGTGATTCCTATATTGTCTGAAATGTTATCAAAAGTCCATCAATATTATTCCATATTGTTGCTCTGTTATTATTCCCCAAATTGTATTGATTTTCCATCTGAAGGTAATAAAACTGATTCTGCAATCGGGTAAGAATTTGCACTCTAAAATTGTGATGGAAAATCAACTCCCTAAAGAAAATTAACAAGAAATAGGTGGAAGACAAGATATCTTACGTGACTCAAGGGAAACAAAAAAAAAATCTGATTAACTTTTGAACTGATACTTAGCTATTATAAGATCATAATTCAATATTTTTGACAGTTTTGTTCCTCATAGTATTATTTAAAAATTATATATATGTGTGTGTGTGTGTGTGTGTGTGTGTGTGTGTGTGTATATATATATATATATATATATATATATATATATACTATTAAAAAGAGTTGGATTTTTATTAATCCATGGATAAGTCTTTGTTTGAGTGTATATGTGTGTATTTTTTCTTTTACCAGTTCATTATCTTTCAACAGGATAAAATACATATCTTATTTTCTACACATTTGGCAATACTTGCAAGGGACTCATATTTTGAAACTATTGAAACTCCTTTGTCTCTAGACTGTAACACAGGCCTACATATTTGGTTACCTTTGTTATTTGAGCTTAAATTGCTTTCTCAATACTCTTTTTTTATTTATGTATGTTTTTATTATAGTATAAAAAAGATGTTTTACATATGTATTTGACATTTGGCTACTGTCCAAAGAATACCCTGATTCTAGATCCTTTCCACTTGGAATTCATGCCAGAATCAGTGAGTTTTCCATTATCTTATAACTTGCTTCATTGTGGCTTCTTCATATATTAAGCATATGACATCTTCACCGAAATGAGACTGGTGATCTGAATTCTTGTTTCTGAGAAGTCTGCATTCTGAACTTAGTTTACTGTTAAACATGCCAACTTGATAGTTGACCATTGTCAGAACACAGGCAAGAAAGTGTGCTGCTGTGATATATACAAAATGAAGCCATTAAAATGTATTAAATCATAATCATTCATTACAGTGGAAACTTTTAGTACTTCAAACTGATGCAATTAGCTCAACTGGACTGGAAAATATTATATACTGGAGATATGTTTGTTAAACATTTACTCAGTGCTAAGTTCTGTTTCTTTGTGAAGCTTACTTTGTCCTCAGGATATCCTGACACTGTTAAGCAACCTCTTATAAAAATAAATAAATAAAATAAAACATTAATGTTTCTTGTGGATCTCTAAAGGAATTGTAATGAGTGAAGAAAGGATCCCACGATCTTTAGAAACTGTACTTTGTTAAGTCATCAAAATTGTTGGTTTTATCTGATTGACTACAAATAGTGCAGGAATTAAAACTAATTTATTTAATTAAATTTTATACATTCAAATTTACTTATTAAAATTACCATTCATTCTAACAATTTTTTCAATAATATAATTTTTAACAAGAACATTTCTAAAGGATAATTCAGATATATATTGCTTATGAAAGTTATATATATAGGTTGTTTTATTATTGGACTAGTGGCCCGACACACAAAATTTGTGCATGGGTACAGTCCCTAGGCCTGGCCTGCAATCAGGACCATCTTCCCTGGCTGCATCTTCCCACCCACTGTGGCCACCCACCCTGGGTTCCCTGTTCACCACTGGGCAATCAGGTTGATGTCCAGGGAAAGGGACCAAGAGGTAGGCTGTTCCTACCCACTTGCCAACCCTGTACCCACCACCAGTGGCCGGCCCTCTGTGTGTGGGGTGATTGGCAGGGTGGGGGTCTTGTCCTGGTACCACTTCTATCACCTGTCATCCACCCTCAGTTCCCCATTCACAAAGGGCATGATCGGAGCCTGCTGGCTGGAGAAAGGGACCACAAGGTGATCAGTGCACCTCATAGTGACTGGTCGAGTGGTTGTTCTGTTCATTCTGCCATTAGGGTCAATTTGCATATTACCCTTTTTGTATATATGGATAGAGACCTGATGTATGGGTGGGGGCTTACCCTGATGGGGGCTCTGGATTAGGCTGGGGTTCCCGCTGGGAGTGGGCTGATTGAGGTGAGTGGCTGCAATCATTCTGGTCTCTGGTCATTCTGCTGTTTCGGTCGCTGGGCTTTTATTATGTAGGATTATTATGAATTAAGTTAATTATATTTGTTTATAAAGAAAAATGTTTTTCAATTAAGCCTAACTTTAAAGACATTTTAAGTTGTGTGTATATATACACATATATATGATAGGTAATTAGTATTATATATATATCCAATATATTTAGAGCATTGTTTTTCAAATGTTTAGGTGCTTTTCTTACATTTTTTT
>PVJN01006795.1:0-73437 GCA_004026805.1 Lasiurus borealis | reverse complement strand
CCTCTCCTCCCCGCTCCCCATCCCCCTCCCCGCTCTCCCAGGGCCTCCAGACCTCCACCTTCACCCCGCCTGACCCCGCTCTGCGGCGCATGCGCGTCTCTCCTCCTCCTCCCCCTCCTCCTCCTCCTCCCCTCCCCCTCCCCTCCCCTCCCGCCGCGGCTGCTGTGTCACTGCGCAGCGGAAGTGCCGGCCGCAGACGGGGAGCCCCTCTCCCCTTCCTCTCCTCGCGCCTCCCTGGTCCCCCACCGTAGTGAGGGGAGGGAGGTCCCCTACCCTGCACTCTCCCGAACACCTCGTAGTCCACGGACTTGAGGGCCCCCGCGGTGGACATGGCGGCGCGCCCGCGGCGGAGGAGCCGGAGCGAGAGGCGCGGGGCGCGGGGCGCGGGGCGCGGCGGCCGCTGCGAGCAGGAGGGGGCGCATGGGGCCGCGGGCGCTCCCCGCGCCGGTCACGCGCAGGCGGCGGCAAATGGGACCGCGCGGGCCCGGCAGCGAGGGCGGCGGGACCCCGAGGCCACGGGCCGCCCCCCCCCCCGCCCCGGCCCCGCCCCTGCGCCTGCGGGACCGGCCCGGCGCCTCCGCGGGGGCGAACACAGGCCGGGGCCCCCCAAAATGAGCGCCTTAGAAGGGAAAGATGCGCTGACTCGGGGAGGCAGGGCCTTGGGTTGGTGCATGTTTGTTGCACGTGCGGGCGTCTGCCCAGCCGCCGGGACGTTGAGCCGGTTTGGGGGGGCTGTCCGCACCCTCCGCCGCCGCAGCTGAGGCGGACGGGCTTTGGGCCGCGTCCACATTCCGCAGGGAATCTGGAGAGTTTGGGACAAGACACCTGGTAAAATCTAAATTATCTTTTGTTAGTGGAAACAGAAAAGAAAACTTACCTCCTGTTTCCTATAACAACATTTTTTGTAGTTTTTTTTTGTTGTTCTTAGCACCGAAGTATTAAATCTGATTCTGCTTAATGAACTAGAGGTTTTTCATACTTTATTATTATTATTATTTTAAATATATTTTATTGGTTTTTCAAAGAGAGGAAGGGAGAGAGAGAGAAAATCAGAAACATGGAGAGAGACACTGATCAGCCGTCTCCTGCACGCCCCCCTACAGGGGATGTGCCCGCAACCAAGGTGCATGCCCTTGACCGGAATCGAACCTGGGACCCTTCAGTCTGCTCTATCCACTGAGCCAAACCGGTTTTGGCTTTTTTTGTAGTTTTGATGATTGTTCAGCTACATCCCCATTGCCTAGAACAGTGGTTCTCAACCTTCCTAATGCCACGTCCCTTTAATGCAGTTCCTCATGTTGTGGTGACCCCCAACCATAAAATTATTTTCGTTAAGAACCACTGGCCTAAAAGGTTAAAGCAGTGTGTGCTTAGGAAATTTTACTTCCTGGCGGGCTAACAGGGAGTCTTAATTTAAAGCAACCCCTCTCTCCAAAGAATCTGGATACAGCTACTGATCAGCTGCAGCCATGCAGCATTCCAAGTCCTTTCGCTTGCGAGAATTTGCATTTCTCAACATATTTGTTGGCTCGAGTACCTTTACATATGTCTCTGCATCTGGCCATAGAGCTAAAATAATCCTCCGCAGTCTGATTCAATATTATGTGCCAGTTCTATTAGAGAACACCCACAAACTACCTAAAACTTGTTTAGAATGTGGTTAAATCACTTTAAAGTAAGTATATTCTGAAAGTTCTAATTTAGGTAATTTTTAAGTAATGAGGTTCTTGGTTTATTACAGAGACCTCACAATGTGTCTTCCTCTCATCTCCCTCCCAGTTCATTCTTTTCAATACCATATCTTCAAAGTCTCAACACGACAGTCCAACAAAATCAAAGGCTTCAGCCTTCACTAACCTCTGATTACCTGCTTAACCCCATCCTATAGGTTATAGGTAACCTATAACCAAGACACTTTGAATTATTCTGCTCTCTGAACACAAACTGACCTTATTTTTTTTTTTAATATTTACTCTCGGATCTATTTTATGCAGGCTACCTCCTGACACTCCCAAATATTCCCCTATCCTGTGGCCTGTGCAAGTACTAACCAGATTTCATCCTAATTATTTAGTGTCTTTCCCACTAGTACTGTGCCTTCCAAGAAGTAAGATCTCAAGCTGGATTGAGGTCCTTTCACGGTCACTAATCCTGTCACTGACTGGAAAGGTTGACATTTTCCTTTTCATAATTAATCTTTGACTTTTCCCCACATTTACCCAAGAGTACTCCTGTCAATTACTATGTAGCTTTATTGTAATTTTAGTAATGCTATAGCAGCAATTGACATTGCTTAGCCAAAAAATGTACTGTCTGCCAACAGCAGTACATCAGCAAACAGAAATTTTTATGTACCATTTAAGCATGGAATGCCAATAATATGTGATTTGAATACTTTAGAAATTTTAAGCAAATGTTACTAATATTAAGCTAATTTTAAATAACAGAAGGAAAAATTTATAACTCTAACACAACCTTTATCATTTTTAGTATTCGCTTCATATATTACATATGCATATATATGTATATGTATATATGTATATTTATCTTTTTTTTTTTTTTCACTTCAGAGAGGAAGGGAGAAGGAGAGAGAGATAGAAGATAAAAATGTCAATAAGGGCCAAAACCATTTGGCTCAGTGGATAGAGCGTCGGCCTGCGAACTGAAAGGTCCCAGGTTTGATTCTGGTTAAGGGCATGCACCTTAGTTGTGGGCACATCCCCAGTGGGGGGTTTGTAAGAGGTAGCTGATGGATGTTTCTAACTCTCTATCCCTCTCCCTTTCTCTCTGTAAAAAATCAATAAAATATATTAAAAATATACACACACACACACACACACACACACACACACACACACATCAATGATGAATGAGAATCATTGATTGGCTGTCTTCTGCATGCTCCCTAATGGGGGATCTAACCCACAACCCAGTATGTGCCTAACAGGAATGGAACCATGACCTCCTGGTTCATAGGCTGATGCACACCGGCTGGGCTCTTCATGTATATTTTTAAGTAGTTAAAAATCATAGTATAAATTTTATTTTTATTCTTTCTTTTTCCATGTTATAGTCTTTCCAATGAATAGTTTAGTAGTTTCATGGTATTCTATTACTGAATTTATTGGGGTGACATTGGTTAATAAAATTAAGTTTCAGACACACAATTATACATCACCTGTATATTGTGCTCTGTGTTCACCACCCCAAGTCAAGCCTCCATTATCCCCTCTTTATCCTTTCACCTCCCCCCACCCTACCTTATGGTACTCTAAGTGAATATAACCATAAACTTACCTACCAAGTCCCTATTGTTATACACTCAGGTTATTTCTAATTTTTCACTACCATAAAAAAGTACTGTGAAGGAAATATTCATACATAAATTCCTATTCATGTTGTTTCCTTCCCATATTATTCAATTATTTAGAATATAAGTCAATAAAAAAATCAAAGTATAAAGCTATGTATTGTTCTTGATATATATTATAGCCAAATTGTCTTTCAAAGGGCTGTGCTAATTTAAATATACCATGATGGCAATATATGAGTATATGATTTTTAAAAATATTTTTATTGATTTTTAGATTGAGTGGAGAGAGACACATTGATGTGAGAGCGAATATCTAGTAGCTGCCTCCTGCACCTCCCCCAATGGCGAAATAGGTACAGACAATACAGTCTCTGTGTCTAAATCAGGGTCACCAACTGGTGGTCCGCGGACCACTGATGATCCGTGAGGTCCGAAAGCTTGGCAAATGCTGGTCTAAATGACATTGGAACAGAGGAGGCATCACCTGTAAATCTCTAAATAATCACCACAAAGGGTTAGTTGATTCCTAAAGTGATGTCTCAGAAATTTGATATTGAAGTATAATTGATTTCAAGGTCAACCAAAATTACTTTATCCATCAACATATTTCTATTCCTGAAATATTTTTGTAACCATTAATTATGTGGAAATAGCTAGACTCAACAGCATAAAAATTATTAAATTTCACAATTGAAGAGGCCTCAACAAACCAACTCGATGCATCCTTCTTGGAAAAGATATTTTATAATAAAGAAATGGTTAATTATTACTCAACTGGATCCAAGATCATTCGACATCAGGATGTTAGCTGAGAAAGTAAGCTGGTTTCCCAGAAGAGGCTTTTATCTTATTACAATTTATCAGAAAATTGCTTAAGCATTTTTATCAGGGAAGCATATTTCTTCTCAGAGGATATTCTGTCCTGGGTTTGAACTACTTTTTCTTTATCACAGTCCAAGTGAATATTAAAAACTCAGAAGTACATTTAACATTAAAGCTTCTTTTCTCCCCTAGTTTGATATTTTAAAATCCTGTTACATATTTCCATAATAACATTTCAAAATAAAATTTGAACACAGATTGATTATTAAATACTATAGAATTATCTTTAACTTTCTCATGTGATAATAGAATTATAGGTATATATTTTTTAAAAGCTGTACCTGTTAGAGGACTTAACTGAAATATATTAGAGTGCTATCACATATTTTGCTTTAAAATCCTTGGGAGTTACCTGAATGGTATGGCTCAGTGGTTGAGCATCAACCTCTGAACCAAGAGGTCAGGGTTCAATTTCTAGTCAGGGCACATGCCTAGGTTGCAGGCTTGATCCCCAATGTGGGATGTGCAGGAGGCAGCTGATCAATGATTCTCTCTTATCATTAATGTTTCTCTCTCCCTCTCCCTTGCTCTCTGAAATCAATAATAATATAGTTTAAAAAATATCAAAAATAAAATCCTTTGGAGTTGAGGGCAGAACAGTTTTGTTTTTTTAAAATATATTCTATTGATTTTTTTACAGAGAGGAAGGGAGAGTGTTAAAGAGTTAGGGGAATGTGCCGGCAACCAAGGTACATGCCCTTGACCGGAATCTAACCTGGGACCTTTCAGTCTTCAGGCTGATGCTCTATCCACTGAGCCAAACCGGTTTTGGCAAGGGCAGAACAGTTTAGATAGAATAAACATACTGAATTGGTAGTATTTATTAAGGTGGGTCATGGGTACATGGGGATTCATTATATTATTTCTAATTTTGTACATGTTTGAAATTTTTATGTAAAGTTTTCGTTCTGTAAAATATGTGACCAGTAATCCTCAAAACTGTCATGGCCATGGGGGGAAAAAAAAAAAAGCCTGCAAAACAACCCAGAATTGCCCTAAGGAGACAGGATGACTAAATGTAAATGTACAGTGGTACCTCGAGATACGAGTTTAATTCGTTCCGTAACCTTGAGGTGTGGGAAACTATGAGACGCTCGAGTCACAGTAAACTGGTGGGTCGTGTGTAGCCAGCCAATCTGCGCAATTACTCCTATCTCAAATGTTGCTCGTATTTCAAAGCAAAAATTGACCGCTCGTATCTCAAAAATCTCGTATGTTAGGGCACTCGTATCTCGAGGTACCACTGTATTCTGGATAGGATTCAGGAATGGAAAGAGGACTTCAGGTAAAAACCATGAAACTCTAAATAAAGTATGGACTTTAGTTAGGTATCAATACCGGTTTATTATAACAAATGTACCATATTAATGTAAGATAATAATAGGGGGAACTTCCTGAACTATCTTCATAACAATTTCATAAATCTGAAACTATTCTATCTCTCTCTCTCTCTCTCTCTCTCTCTCTCTCTCTCTCTCTCTCTCTCTCTCCTTTCCTCTCTAAAATCAATAAAAATGTATTTTTTTAAATCTCTTAAATCCCATTAAGAAATTAACTTGTAGGGTGTCTGAGAGATAGAAGCAAAACTGAAATCATTTGAATGGAATAAAGCAGAATCATTCTAAATGAACTGCATTTTAACCAAACTGCCTTCTGAAAAGGGAGGGTGAAGTGAAAGGCTTGATTGGTGCTGGGAGTCTAAAAGTAAAGGATGGGAACAGACTTTGAGCTCAATCACTGGTCCCTGAAGAATAAAGAAGAAAAGACAACTCAGCTCATCTATTTCATGATGCCTCTGGTGGAACACTGGATTGGTATAAAACATCCCCGTAAATCTGTGTCTAGCTTGCTTTCCTTCTGCAGGGCTGGAAAGTTTAAAGCTATATCTCCCAAACATTCCGGCAATTAGGATTCCTTGCATGGTAGAGACTCTGCCATCAAAAGTACGGTACTACATGTGGAGGTGAGCAAGGCAAAGCTCTCTGCTTTTGCTCCTGTGATAAGCACAGTTAGGGTTGGGAGCTTCGTTTTTTCTGGGCATTGTTCATTGAGGTCAGTCACCGTGACTGTAGCTTCTTGGGCACCTAGAGACAAGGTGCAGGGCATCGTTTTACTCGTTAATATTAGCAGGTGTAATGGGTTCTGAAGTGACAGCTTCCTGGATGTGGCAGTTTTAAAACCAGCAGCTTCTCAGTTCAGCACATTCCCCAATTGCTGAAGAATCTGTAGCTTCCTTGGTGGCCCCAGGAAGTGAGATTTGATCCTGAAACATGAACCTCAAAGTGTTCTCCACCCCAGTGCACATTAGAATCACCAGAGGAGCTTATTGACTGTACACATATACACGCCCAATATGTGAATTCAATATGTAAATTCCACAATCTACATAGTATTCTTACAAGCAACCCAGATGCTGGTGATGTGAAGCTAAAGTTAAGAACCACTGAGCCAGAGACTCTTTCATTAGTCTTCACAACAACTTCATAACCCAACCCGTCTGATACCCAATGTTAATTCCATGTCTGTTTAAATGTCTAAGATGGATTATATTTTCTATAACTGAAGCATGGCCCACGCCTGGGGGGCAAAATCTTCACAATCAGAGTAAATCAAAGTTTAAACAGAATGAAAGTTCAAGTATGCCATTCCTGCTGTCAATAAAGGAGCATTAACATTGTCGGTGCTTACAAAAAGGAGAAATAAAGATTATAAGAAAGAACAAGCTAAAAATGCTAATAAAACTAAGCCTAGAATTTTGAAAAATAAGTTTTTGTCAAGAGACTATAGCATAACGGCTTAGGTAATATATATTCTGTAAATCAGCTATATCCTGCTTATTTATATTTATTGCTCAGTGCTTTGCTGCTATAATGTTTTATTTTGAAAAAAATTGCTGATACAATAACATTAAAAATAACCTTCCAGTGCCCTGTTTAAATGAACCATAATTTCTAGTCGACTGCTGCCACCTACCAACTATCCCAAGGCAAGGCAGGTCATGTGAATATTACTATTCCCATCTTCCAACAAAGTCAGTACCACTTAACTTTTCTCTCATTTCAGTGTCATACTTCAAACATACTTTTAGGTACATGCTAAGCCCTTAAATGCTAAGCAGTTTAAGTGTTAGGGGTCTTTACTCAACAGATCACTTAAATATGATCTTATCTTGATCATCAATTACTATTAGTTATGGATGTTATAGGAAATACAAACTTACAAGAAAATTCACTCAGTAAATGTTGGTTGAACTCCTACTATATAGTAGGCTTTATAGTTTACAATATAGTTATCTACTGCAGCCTTTAAACTTAGACTTTTTTTTCAGTTTTTATTGATTTTTTTAGGGAGAGAGGAGGGGAGAAGGGGAGAGGGAGAGAAAAACATCAACTGGCTGCCTCCTGCATACCCACTACTGGGGATTAAGCCTGCACCCCAGGCATGTGTCCTGACAGGGAATCCAAACGGCGACCTCTCAGTGCATGGGCTAACATTCAACTAACTGAGCCACACAGGCCAGGGCAAAATTAGCCTTCCTCAAAGATCATGTGCTTCAGAGATAGCTTGTTCTATAAATAAAGTAATGATCGCCATAGTGAGAGTGACTCAGTTTGTTGAGCCTCAGTCCATGTACCTCAAGGTCACCAGATCGATTCCCAGTCTGGGCACATACTAGAACCATTTTGCCAACAAGCAGAGAAAGCTTGCCTGAGAATAACCACAGCGGGGAGGAGAGCCAGCTGAAAAAGAAAAATCAAGTACTGATGCCATTTTTTGTGCGCCAGGATCTAGCCATTCCTGAAAGTAGACACTCTCCCTAGACTTTTCAGTTCCATGGCCCATATATTCACTTTTTTTGGGGGGTGGGAGGGAGGAAGGGGACTACTTAAATCAGTTGAAATTGGGTTTCTAGCATGGCAATAAAATGAGCTCTAATAAATGTAGAATTATATCAAGAGGCCTCCTGAACTAAAATTAAGCCTAGAGTTTTGAAAAATAGAGCTGCCTGCAACCATATCTCCCTCCTTAGAAAAAGCTTGTCTGCAATAGAATAAGAATAGCACATTCTCTGACATCAATTGAATTCCTGAATCAAGTCAACCCTGAGACCAGCCTTCAGATGAATAAGACAATAAGTCCCATATTTTGCTTAAGCTGGCTTGTATTAAATCTCTGGCATGTAACTAAGAATCCTATCTTAGTTGTATTTGTCCTAACAGGAATGAGATATCAAGTTCCCTAAAATAAAAAATAATAATATCCAGTATTACTGATGTTGTGCCAAAATGAGGACTCTCACACATTGCTGGTATTTGGATACAAACATTTTGTAAAGCACTTTGACTATAGATCTCAAAAAAACTTAAAAATCACTTGGAGGAGGAAAAGAAGGATAAATAAATAAAACACAGGGGATGTTTAGGGCCATATAGCTATTTGTATCCTATCTAGTAACATAGTAATATGCAAATTAATGATCACTCTGCCACCAGCCATGCCCACCAGCCATGTCCACCAGCCAATCAGGCGTAAGTATGCAAATTAACCCCAATCAAGATGGCTGCAGCCATGGAGAGAGCAAGAGGGAGGCTTGGGTTTCCCTGGTGATGGAGGAAGCCAAGCTTTCCACACACCCTGGGGCGCCCAGGCCTCCATTCAAGGCTACAAAGTTTCAATTATAGAAGATAAATAAATCCCAACAGAAATGGCTGCCACCAAAGAGTGAGCAGGGGGCTTGGCTCCATTCCAGGCTACAAAGTTTCTGTTGTAGAAGATAGAAACTTTGGGTTGCCAGGGGGATGTGGACAATCTGCAAACCACCACAGGCCCCTTGCCCAGGCCACCCTATGCCCCAAGGGAACTCCTACCCTGATCCAGGACACCCTTCAGGGCAAACCAGCTGGCCCCCACCCATGCACCAGGCCTCTATCCTATCTAATAAAACAGTAATATCACTCCAACACAAGATGGCTGTCCCCATGTGGTCAAAGATTCTGCCTCCATGTGGACACAAGATGGCCAACAGGGAGGGGAGATGGGAGGGACCAGGCCTACAGAGGAGGGAAGTTGGGGGTTACTGGGCCACAGGGAAGGGCAGTTAGGGAGAGACCCAGGCCTGCAGGGGAGAGCAATTGAGGGGGACGAGGCCTACAGGGGAGGGCAGTTAGGGGTCACCAGGCCTGCAGGGGAGGGCAGTTAGGGACAAACAGGCTGACAGGGAAGCAGTTAAGCATTAATTACACTGTCAGGGGAGTGGTTAGGGGGTGATCAGATTGGCAGGCAGAAGCAATTAGGGACAATCAGGAAGGCAGGCAGGTGAGCAGTTGGGAGCCAGCAGTCCTGGATTGTGAGGGATGACAAGTATCTTGCACACCTTAAAAATCCTCAAGAGCGCCCTAAGATCTACAAAGTCCAAGCTCCTTGACATAGTATTTAAGACTTCCATTATGTGATTTAAGTACTGTTCCAGACTCATTTCCCATTCATTGGGACTATTTTGTACATTTTGAAAATATTAGTCTGTTTTTTCATCATTGTTCAAAAAATAGTCCCTTGTGAATAAGTTGAGGCTGGAATGGTCAAATCAAACCACAGTTTCATATATCATTCCTTACATAGACCAAATAGAAAGCAAGTTAAAATGTGACATGGTTTGTACAATTGTAGAGTGGAAAAAATGAGGATCTGTTTTTATGTAATACAAGAGACATACTTCTGTGACTAGCACAAGGGTTCTAACACTGACCCTATAAAGAGGAAACAAAGAGTAATTTTTGGCTCTACGGTGAACTGAATCTGAAAAGCCATGGTCATGTAAATGGTCATTTAAGTTTTTTTACAGTTTTAGAATGAACTCTTAGGCAAATCATAGAAGACTGAATTGTGATTACAGAAAAGAGTATGTTATCCACCTAGAACACTTAACACAAAATTTGCCGCTGACAAAGATTGAGAAGTAAAAGGGGAGAAGAGCAGGTGAAGGGGACCATCTGAGCACAAATGTCCTCAATAAGAGATGCTCTCTTTGGTTGGTGGAACAGATAGAGGTTCAAGGATATTGCCTGAAATCAAAGAGGTGACTGGAAGAGAAAGCAGAAATCAGAGACAAAATTATCTGGGGAGGAAAGAGGCAGAACAAGAGGGCTAAATTTGCAACCAACATATCTAAATTAAGAAACAACACATTTAGAGATTTCAAGGTAATCACAAAAAGATCTAAAAACAGAAACTGCTAAAGTAGTTTCCTCTGGAGAATAAGTTAAAAAGACACCATGAGGAATCAGTCAAATCTAGAATATGGGACATTCCACAAGACAACTGACCTAGTTTCTCTAATCAATGGCATGTAGGAGAGGGGTGGGGAGGGTAACGGGAGGAGGGAGGAAGTGAGTTACAGAGTAAATAACACTTAGGAGAGAAAACAACGGAATTCAATGTGGAAACTTCATTTCGGATCCTTATTAGAACAGGTTTGAAAACACTCCAAAAATTTGATCATGAACTGGATATAAGATGATATAAGAAAATTCATTTTGATATAATAATGGCATGGAAGTTTGATTTTAAAAGATCTTTTGCAGTGAAGTATTTCTCGGTAAACTAGCATGATGTCTGGGATTTGTTTTTAAATACTGAAATGCCACCCCTTCCTACCCCCGAATATAGGGGGATAGAGAAACAGGGCTGGCCAAATGTTGATAACGGTGGAAGCTGGGTTCATGGGGTTCACTGTACTATTCTCTCCACTTTTATGTATGCTTGAAAAAGTCCAACATAATATACTGTCTTGTTTTTATTTTATTTTTTTAAGCAGGTTCCTCTGAGGAGTGAGAGAGGGTGGGGTGGGGAGCAATAGTGCCAGGAAGATTACTTTACATTTCTTATTTACTGAATGAATATTTACTGAGTCCCCGCAATGTGTGAGGCACTGTGACCTAGTGGAGTTCACATTCCAGTCAGGGGAAAGAAAAAATAAACCATGGGCATAGTAAGTTTTAATGTGTTAGAAGTTAACTAGTGCTGTGAGGAGAGAAGAAAGCAGGGAAAGCAGGAGCAGGAGTGAGGCCAGGTCACAGTTTTAAATAGCATGGTGCCTGGGAAGGGCTCATTGAAAATGTGACATTTGAACAAAGACTTCTGAACTGTTGCATGTAAATTATGTCCCTGGATTACTTTGATAAAAAAGAATTTTAAAAGATTAAAAATTAGATTAAATTAGATTAAATCTCTTTCCTCACTCCTCCTTCTCTCCATATCAAAATTTCTCTTTCTTCTCGGGGCCAACTTCAAATAACCATTCACAAAGTCTTTTCCTCTACAGCTAGAAGCTACTGCTCTTTTGTGTTCTCCTGTACATTGCTAGTGACTCTAACAGGTATTTCTTCCACCTAATATGGCTCCTTATAGCGTTACTAAGCAGCTTCACTTTCATTATTTTATTTATACCTCACAAAAATTTTAAGTGGTTTTTATTTCAATATTACTATTATTCCACTGTATTGCGTGAGAAAACTAAGACTCTGAAAGAATAACTGATCTGCACCAGACAACATCTGAATCCTAAACTACACCCTCTGAATACATTATTACTCCTCTGCCTCACACCACTACCTCTCCATAATTAGTTGTTTCAAAGCGTCATTTCATGTTAAAATTATATTTAAATCAAAGTGATATTACACATGATAGTAAATCAGATAGTTCAGAAAAATCTTAGCAGGAAACATACATCTCCAGCTAATCAATCCCCAGTCTCTATACAAGGACACCCTTTTTCATCATTTCTAGTTTTAATTCTGGTGGTTATCTGTGTAAAGTCAGATAATATTTTCACATTTTTATATAGTGATCTTATCACCTTTAGATATTATCTGCTGATTTTCTACCATAAAAGGGGAGGACTTAGCTCATTTGAATTGACTTAAAGTCTTAAGTTAGGTTCCTCAGGACATGGACTCTGAGGCAAAGACTTGCATGCAGGAGGCTTTGGGGACAACCCTGGAAGAGTGAAAGCCCCAGGGTTGAGCTGTGGGAGGAGCTGACCTGGTGTGCACTTGAGACAGAAGCCTCAGCCCACCCTAGAAGCTCTGGGCTGGGACAGCCCTCCACAGTTGTCCTGAAAAGAAACAAGAGTTTCTGGGCCTTTATACCTTACCATCAGCCAGTCATTGGATGCAAGTTGAAGAACATAAAATTAGGCAAAGTATCTCTTGTCAGCTGAGAACAATTCCAGAAAAAAGGACTCAGAGGTAAGTGTCAGCAGCCAGTACTTCTAGCAATTAGAGAATTAACATTTTGATCCTGAAGTAAGCAGAGCAGAGCAGGGGCAACCTCTAGCCAAACTCACCAAGAAAAAAGAGAGAAGACTCAAATAAATAAAATCAGAAATGAAGGAGGAGAAGATGTAATGAACACCAAAGAAATACAAAGGGTTATACAAGAATACTGGGAAAGGCTAAAGGTCACCAAATTGAATAACCGAGAAATGGACAAATCCCTAGATGCCCACACTCTTCCTACACTGAACCATGAAGAATTGGGAAACCTAAATAAACCCATCACTAGTAATGAAATTGAAACAGTAATAAAAAACTTCCCCCAAAACAAAAGTCCAGAACCAGATGGCTTCACTGGTGAATACTACTAATTATTCAAAGACAACTTAATACCAATCACAACCTCTTCTAAAAAATTGAAGAGGAAGGAATGCTTCCTATCCCATTTTATGAGGCCAACATTACCCTAATACCAAAAAAAAAAAAAAAAAAAAAAAACAGGCAAGGACATCACAAAAAAAATTATACATCAATATCTTTGATGAGCATAGATGTAAAAACCCTAAACAAAATATGAGCACTTTGGCCCTAGTGGGTTTGGCTCAGTCATTGGAGCCTCAGTCTATGAACCTTAAGGTCCAGAGTTCAATTACACTCAAGGGCACGTACCTCGGTTGTAGGCTCGATCTGAGTGCGATAGGTAACCAAATCAATGTGTCTCTCTCACATCAAAGTTTCTCTCTCTCTATCTCTCCCTATCCCTTGCTTCCACTCTGTCTACAAATCAATGGAGAATATATCCTCAGGTGAGGATTAAATAACTAAATAAAATTTTTAAAAAATTCCATACTCTTCATTTAAAAATGAGAACATTCATCTACATAATCACAATACTATTATATCTAAAAAAAAATGAGATAAATTAAATAGTGTCATCTACTTTAGGGTCCATATTTAAATGTCCCCAATGAGGAATTCTCTGAGCACCAGCCTCCAGGGTCCTTTGTTGTTCTGGCTGGACTCAGCTGGGAGGAAGAGGGCAGTTCAAGGCAAGCGACTGATGGTGTGATGCCCCCAGAAACTGGAGCCCATTTTTGCTGATTCTTAAAGTATTCCTTTCCTAATAAGTAATATTACTAAATGGTTAAGAATAATCAAAATTCATGCTTACATGATGTGATTTTTTACTTGCAGTTTTAGCAAACCCATAAGAAGAAAATCAAACCTAAATTATTTTTAAGGTAAGAGATAAAACAAATAATAATTTTTGGATCTAATCCTTAAACAGGCAGTCCTTAATGGCTATATTCTCCAGGCTTTTAAGGATACTGGCATATAAACCATTCTAGTTTTTTACAGTCAGGGGTCCTAATTCATCAGGTCCACCTTACACCTAGAATGTGTAATTTATTTTTTATTTTTGGTTTCTTAAAGGTGGTTTTGTCTAGACTCCAGAAGATTGTCAGACCATATTGTGCCCCCTTTTTTTTGGAGGGAGGAGGGGAAGTTGGCCACAGTTATCTGCAGGACCCGGAGCGTGTCAGCTTCTTGTGGAGAAGGTCATTTTCCGTGACATGTGTTTGGTTCTTTTCATCCTCCTGGAGTCACCACTACTTCCTACCACCCTGTTTACTGCTGACCACTCCACCAATGGCTGTTCTCTGTACACTTAGGACTTTTCATTTCTCTTGAAAGTAACAACCCACTGAGACTTGCCCAGTTGAACATTCTGGGTCAGCTGTGGGATTTAAAACCTCTATGGCTCACAAATAAATGTAATTGAACAAAGAAAACACGTGTCCTGCCTTCAGAACTTCAAATATAAATGAAGAAGGAAGATAATGCATCAGCGTCACATGGCTTGCCATAGGTGTGGTATCTGTCTGGGAAGCTAATGCACTCATTGATTAGTCGTCAAGAGAGGCATCATTCTCAAATTGGTCCTGGCTTGTGGTGGCAGACTAACATTGTTTTACTGGCAATAACCATAGGAACAGACCCTGTTGCTGGGAAGGCATGGCAGTGGTTGCCTTGACAACACAGCATGTGAGCTTCTAGTTTCCTCCATAATTTCCCTGAGAAGATAGTGATTACTAGGTTTTGCCTACAAGATGAGGATTGTTAACCCATAACTCAATTACTGAAAGTGTGTCAGTACCAGGAAATTTCATCTAGATTCAGATGACAAACTGTCTAAAACAAGCTTAAAGACATGAAAGGCCAGCCTGATACACTGATCATGGGAACCGTAGGAAGGACTCAGCGAAGCCCAGGGAACCTGGAAATGGACTCAGTGGCCTTTGAGGCCGTGGCTGTGAACTTCACCCTGGAGGAGTGAAGGGTCCTTTACTGGGTCCCTCCCAGGAGAAACTCCCAGCAGTGGTTCTCAACCTTCCTAAGGCCGCGATCCTTGCATACAGTTCCTCATGTGGTGGTGACCCCCAACCATGAAATTTTGCTACTGTTATGCATCGGATGTAAATATCTGCATTTTCCGATGCTCTTAGGCGACCCCTGTGAAAGGGTTGTTCGACCCCTGAAAGGGTCGTTCGATCCCCAAAGGGGTCACGACCCACAGGTTGAGAACCACTGCTCAAGAGAGATGTGATGTGGGAAAAATTCAGGAACCTGGCTTCAAAATATGTCCTAAAATCATATGATAGAAAGGCTGTGAAGCAGAAAAGGCTAGTCAATGTGGAGAACACTGCAGCCTTGTTTCAGAAACGAATCTGAAGAAGAAAACTCTTCCTGGAGTAAAACCTTGGGAGTACAGTGTGTGTGGAAAAGTCTTCATGCATCAATCACCCCATCAAAGGCACACCAGCTGTCACACTGGACACAAGCCATCTGAAATATGGAGAAATATGGAGAGGAGCCATATAAATGCAATGTATGTGGCAGAGCCTTTGTTTATCTCCAGTGTTTTTGAAAATCATGAAAAATATCACAATTGATAGAAAACATAAATGTAAGGAATGTGGGAAAGCTTTCATGTGGCTCCAAACCCTTCAGAAACACAAGATAGCACATACTGCAGATGGTCCTTATAAATGTAAGGTGTAGGGGAAAATCTTTAGTGGTTAGACTGAAGGGTCATGGGTTCCATTCCCAGTTAAGGGCACTTGTATCTCAGTTGCAGGGAAGAGTGTGGGAGGCAACCAAACTATGTCTCTCTCACGTTAATGTTTCTCTCTCTTTCTCTCCTCTCTCTCCTCCTTCTATCCTCCCCCCTCCCTCCCTTCCATTCACTCTAGAAATCAATGGAAAAAAATATCTCCCACTGAGGATTAAAAAAAAAAAGATTTAAAGTATCATTGTTCAAAAAAAATTGAAATGTCCTAAAAATCTTATAAATCACATATGAAATGTGACAAAATTTTCCAAATTGACAAATCCGCACAATTTGCATGGGATTACAAGTATGATGTAAAACTAAAATAAACTTTTTTTTTAGTTATCAGAATAAAACAAAACAAATTTTGATCAACCCTGGGAGGGGAAACACTGGATTTTCTTCAATAATACAAAATCTTTCTAATACTACTTTCTTATGAAGAAGACATGAAAGAAAATGCATCCAAAGAGTAGGAGGAAAGAACCATAAAAATGTGATAGGCAAGTAATAAACAAAAAGAAAATATTGCTGATTTGGGGATATTTATGATGTTTTTCAGCTTTCTGAAATTGATGGTTCGGTGTGATTTTTCATTCTAATGAAATATTCACATTTGAATTTAATTTTGCATTTGTAATCTTGTGTTCTTTTTCATAAAGAGAACTCTCAAAATTGGATAAGGTTTAAGCCGCTCCAAATCTAAACCTGGTCAGATTTCAATGGTTTTTTGATGGGACTCACTTGACAGAGGCTCAACAATATCATCAAAGGCATCTTTTCTTTCCTTCTGTCTGCTCTGACATCTATGGTGAGAGCATCATCCTAATGCTGGCTTCCTCATTGTCACAAAATGACTGCAGCAGTTTCAGCACTCATCCAGATCAGTGACACCTGGCTTTCTATTGTTCTCTCAGAACGATTAAAAACCTTTGTCAACAGAAGCGCCTAGTGATTAGCCTAAATGGGTCAGAGTCACTAGCTGGCTGTTTTGGATGACCTAAAAACAACTCAACTATGTCGTGGTAATAGAATTACTGGTATGAGGTCAATCTCCACCCAGAACCTCCTGGCTGTGGGTAGTGCAGGTAAACCCCCTGGCTGGGGAGACAAATCACAGTGTCCAGTGGAAGATATGAGAAGGGTGAGATGGTTATTCATTTCTTCAAAGCCATCTCCCTAGAACACACCTGGGCTCAATTCTATGTCAAGTGTCAGAAATCAGGAAGACAAAGATTGAATAAGAACTAGATACGTTCCATCTCTTTCTAACTGGGACAGGCTCTTCATTTTGGGTTTGAGATATTTTATTCTAACACTACAAAATGAACTTAGAATCTACAATAAATTCCACTTTTAAGTCTCCATTTATTCAGTAAATATTTATATTCTACTCATCATGGAGTGGGATATAAAATTTAATTTCTGACATCATAAGTTAAAAAGCTTGTTGGGATGTCTTAAGTGAAAGATAAAAATGTTAAAATGTTTAAATAGCTAAAATAAATAATATCTGTTCAAGATGGCAATAGAAGATATACTCCAAGATAATACAGATGAGTTGTACAGGTAATAAAGCTACAGGAGTTTAAAAGAATTTCATATATATAAAATTATATGTTTGTATTAAATACAATATAAATACACATTTATATGGAAGCTATTCCTTCTCATGAGAAAGTAAATGGCTGGCATTGTCCTAAAGTGTATACTGTATTTGAACTTCCACTTGCAAGTCCGGATTTGCTAACAATGATTATAAATAGGAAGCAGATATAATTATGCACTTTGGCCCATAGTGTTCCTTTCAGTACTCAGTTCTCTTGTAGGACAACAAACTTCCCTGTGTCACAGATGAAACAGAGAGCATAAGAGAGGCTACTGAAGTAGGCTGAGGAGGGTAGGGGGAGCATTTGTTGAACACAGTCCTAGGCTGTATGTCATGACCTTGTCTCTTAGTCTCTAGAGAAAGTGAAGTGGTACACTGTAAAGAATATTAATCTCTACTCCTAATCTGCTTCTACTTTACCTGACACCTTCGGTGTCACTCTTCCTTCACAAGCCATTTATCTATCTAGTTGCCACTTCTCTGCTCAGAAGCCTTTTTTCCTTGTATGGGCTGGTTTTGCCCTTTGTTGATAACTATTTGCCCTTCCGGCAGCCTCGCTGCAATTTTCCATGCACTGAGAATTGTTTAACTTCTGTCACTAGCTCTAAGTTTAGCCTTTGGATTCATTCATTGCACAAATATTTTTTTTGAGCACCTATTATGTGCCAGGCAATGTTTTCAGATAAAAGGTTGAACAAAAAACATGTTTAGTTTTCCACTACAGAGGGTACAGTGGAAAAGGAGAGTCATAAATGCAGGCCTTTTGTCCTTTAAATTCCCAGGTGAGTTAAGTTAGCTTAAGTGATTCTAGGACTTCTTCAACTCTAAAAGTCTCTTTTTCTGCTTTGACTTTGTTCTAAGTGTGTCTTAAGTTTTGACAAGATAGAAAACCAGAATATAAGTATATTAAAAATAATTCAGGCCAAAAATGGTTTGGCTCAGTGGATAGAGCATTGGCCCACGGACTGAAGGGTCTCAGGTTCGATTCCGGTCAAGGGCATGTACCATGGTTGCGAGCACATCCCCAGGAGGGGGTGTGCAGGAGGCAGCTAATCGATGTCTCTCTCTCTCATTGATGTTTCTAACTCTCTATCCCTCTCCCTTCCTCTCTGTAAAAAAATCAATAAAGTCAAAACCGGCTTGGCTCAGTGGATAGAGCGTCGGCCTGCTGACTGAAAGGTCCCAGGTTCGATTCCGGTCAAGGGCATGTACCTTGGTGGCGGGCACATCCCCAGTGGGGGGCGTGCAGGAGGCAGCTGATCGATGTCTCTCTCTCATCGATGTTTCTAACTCTCTGTCCCTCTCCCTTCCTCTCTGTATGAAATCAATAAAATGTATGTTTAAAAAAATCAATAAAATATATTTTAAAAAATAATAATTCAAAGTGAGGAAAGATAATATTAGTTCTGTATACAAAGGAAAGCATATTATTGAAACCCTGATTTATATATGTATACTAGTGACTCAGTGCATGAAATTCGTCCATGGTCGGGGGTTCTCTCAGACCAGCCTGCCCCCTCTCAGAGACTGGGAGCCCTCAGGAGATGTCCTACTGACTCTTTTCGTTTCCCCATTATTATCTCTTTGGCAAATCTTCTTCAGAACTCTTTTACACTTACATAAGTTCCCTACAAGGTTTAATATCTTACATATAGAAAACTAAGCAGCCTTTGTGTAAAGAAATTATAGGTTAACTTGTGTTCAAATGTATGATTTTCCATATGGGAACATTTTCATTTCTGGGCCTTAGTGAATATTTAGGAAGGAATGCTGAATCTAAATTCAAAACACTTATCAAAATGCAAAACTCACAATATCTGCTATGAGGAACTCACAAAATATAAATGTTAATAAAAAAGAGAAATGTCAACATGAATGACATTTTAAAACCTTTAGTTTTGTAAAACGTTCAGGAAAAAGGACATTTCTAGAGGTAAATATGTCTTTTTATTATTAGAAATTATTTCTATCACCCCATTATTAATTCTATGATAGCCGAATTAGTTTGTCAGGTACAGACTATTTATATGAAATATTACAGTTCTATTTATATGAAATATTAAGAGAACTGCATTTTTGGCAAGTTAACAATGTCTTTTTTAAACTTATCCAATCTCTGAGAAAAATGAGAAGAATACCCCTTTGGATGGTTAATTTCATGAGTCAACTTGGCTGGTCAAACATTATTCTGAATGTTTCCGAGAGGGTGTTTTTGGATGAGATATTAGGATTTCAGCCTGGCCAGTGTAGCTTAGAGGTTGAGCATCAATCCATTAACCAGGAGGTTATAGTTTGATTCCTGATTGAGGGCACATGCCTAGGTTGTGAGCTCAATCCCCAGTGTGGGGCGTGCAGGAGGCAGTCGATAGATGATTCTCTCTCATCATTGATGTTTCTACCTCTCTCTCCCTTTCCCTTACTCTCTGAAATCAATAAAAATCCTATATAATATAAAGCTAATATGCAAATTGACCAAACAGTGGAACAATGGGTCACTATGATGCACACTGACCACCAGGGGGCAGATGCTCAACACAGGAGCCCTAGCCTGTTTGGCTGAGTCCATAGAGTGTTGGCCTGCAGACCAAAAGGTCCCAGGTTTGATTCTGGTCAAGGGCATCTACCTCAGTACAACAAATCGATGTACTTCTCTCACATTGATATTTCTCTGTCTTTCCCTCTTTCTTGCACTCTCTCTGAAAATCAATGGAAAAATATCCTTGGGTGAGGATTTAAAAAACAAAATACTATTAAATACCACATTTATTTTTGTATTATAAGTATTTTGTAGATATTTTGACAAGGTTGAACAGATTACTCCTGATCCCCAGTGTGTGTCTTCTATCAACATCTGATTAATTTCTCTCATTAACTCAACTGTTTTCTTCCACAAATTAAACAATAACAAAAACCTCTTTAATTAGAAATATATTTCTACTTAATAAAACTGGCCAGATTTGCTTTAAATGCATGGCCATATGTTATGCTCTCTTTACACATTATAAATAATGTTTTATACCAATAAGAATATTTAAAATAAAATTTTATTACATCACCTAACATGGCTATACCAATAAATGCATGTACTAGCAGCCTTTTTCTCAAATAGCTTGTGTAAGATTACTTATTGTGTTAACTACAACTAAATAAAATTTCAGTTAAGATACTTTGGGCACATGTAACAGGAAATGATTAGTGCTACCTTTATAAAAAACAAAAAGAGAGGATTTATTATAAGGACATAGACATTTCATAGAACCCAATGCAAGAATTCAACCAGGCCCCAGAAAAGAACTGGAAGTAAAAACTAAAAAGTCACCGGAACACAGGCATTTTCTTTGAACCTAGTTTATCCTCCTCCTCCTGCAAAATGGCTTGCTCTTCGAAATTCACTTGGGAGGGAAACAATGGTCAGTCACATTCAAACTCAGGACTAAGCAAACCCAGTTCCTCTTTCCACTTCAACCAAACAGTAAGTCATCCTTCCTCTTTTGGAATAAAGTGACCAAAGAAGCAGAGCAAAGCCCAGGAGTTGTAAAGAAAGACCTGTCTTTCCACTTAGAAATATGTTATCGTGTAAGAATAAGTGAAACCAGCCGAGTCTGGTTTGGCTCAGTGGATAGAGCGTCGGCTTGCGGACTGAGGGGTCCTGGGTTCGATTCCGGTCGGGGGCATGTATCTTGCTTGTGGGCACATCTCCACTGTGGGGTGTGCAGGAGTCGGCTGATCAATTTCTCTCTCTAATCGATGTTTCTGACTTTCTATCTCTTTCCCTTCCTCTCTGTAAAAAATCAATAAAATATATTTAAAAAAGGAATAAGTGAAACCAACTTAATGACACTTTCATCTGGACAATTTCCATGCCAAAACACACCTGTCAAATGAAATTCTTCCATGTTTTACTTAAATCCTATGGGTTAAACAAACAGGGCTAAAAATATTCATTGCTTAAGATAAGCAAAGCACTTAAGCTAATAATAAAACAATTTATGCTTATAACCTCTATTTGGCAAAGACAAACAGTTTAAATGTTAAAGAATCACTGAGCTGATAATTATCTGTTGTTTTTTAAGTTTTACTTTCCCCTGAGAGTTTGCTAGTTCACTATCTGGACATATCAATAAGTAGGGAACA
Source organism: Lasiurus borealis (assembly GCA_004026805.1). Lineage (NCBI taxonomy): Eukaryota > Metazoa > Chordata > Mammalia > Chiroptera > Vespertilionidae > Lasiurus > Lasiurus borealis. The sequence goes on along the minus strand of PVJN01006795.1, from coordinate 52,111 downwards.
TCTTGCATAGAAAAAAAAATATATCGCTTTCAGATATGAATTCCAAGTTATTTTTTAAAAAAGTATTTTAGGTATAGTTATAACACGCATTCCCCCTTAGTGATGAATAATTGCTAGACTGAGCTCTAGGAATGCCTGAAATCCAATTTTCTCCCAGCAGATAACAATTCATGTTAAGTAGGCTCTCTCTAAATATATTCTTCTAGTCTCATCTTTCAATATTATCTGCTAAATTTAACCACAGATGCTTAAGTTACATTTCTTTTTCCATACATGGTGTTCAGAAAAAGTATTCTAAAGAAGGGAAGTGCACTGTGAAAGGCAGAATTAAATCCTAATTTTATTTCTGATTCTCTCTTGCACTGGAGGATCTCTTATTGCAGCTGTTCTATAAATTTTATACAGTGGCAGTGCCTCACAGCACTGATGCAAGAGCAAAATAAAACGTGAAAACTGAGCAAATATAAAAATTGCCATGATGTTTGGTACTGCTATTAGTAATGTTGCTCTGGTTATGGGAACACAGACTTGAGTTCCAGAAATTCAACCATTAGGGCAAGTAAATTAATAATGATATCTACATTTGCATAATGCTTTTTTATTTATAAATAATTCCTGTAAATGTTGCTCATTTAATCCTCACAAATATTCTATAACAGATGTATTACCATCAGAGGCTCTGAGGTGTCAAGTGATTTGTCCAAGTTTATTCAACTGGTAGTAAAGCTAGGGTTCAAAGCTAGGCTTTAGCCATGACTTTTGACTCCAGGTCTAGCGTTTTCCCTTTTTGGTAGTGGAGCTTACCTAATGTTTAAAGACACAGGATAAAGAAGAACAAATGTAAGTCAGATGATTTTGCGGCACAGTCGTTTCGTATGGGCCCAGTGACATATATCTATCTGGGTTTAAATTAGAATTTGTAAACATGGACCTCAATTCCTCATAAAATGGGGTCAGCAGTACCTGCTGTACATGGTTAGAGTGAGAAATACACAAATACATGGAAGGTGAGGGTATATAAATATATATTTATTAGTGGTTGGTAAAGCAATTGGTACAAAACAAGTACACAAAAATTGAAAATGTCATGACTTTGGGGAAAGTTGTAAATAAGTCAGATTTGGAAAAGGTATCAAACATGGCTTGACTCACATTTGAGGAGACTGTGAATACCAGGTGGCAACAAATACTAGTTACAATTTTGGGACATTAGGTCATGTGAGAAGTGCTGATGGCCGTGGACTAGAGGTAAATAATTCATTCAACCTAGGATACATAAACAAGCCTAGAAGGACATTTAAACAATGTCCTTACACAGAAAATAAAACATATAATTTCCTCATGAATGGGGATGCTGCATATCACGTTCTAGCTGCCGCCTGTTAAATGTTTTATTCACCAGTTATGTGCAAAGAGCAAAACCCATGCACGACAGATGGCAGCCCAAATCTGATTTCTCTAAAATGTGTTCCTCCCACTCACATGAGCCCCGGGATGTACTGACTCAGTGTTGCAGATGAAGCCTCAGCACTGACTACTATTTCACAGTGTGACTCAGAGACCAGCTACATTTCTCCTCGTTGGTGAGAGCCAAGCATTAAAACATGGACTGAATTCACGGATCTAAAGGCAATTTATGTGCAATTTGGAAAAATCCATTTGACACCCATTAAATCTATGATAGCAATCAAGATTGTAGAACAAAGTAGTTAGCCCTAGCCGGTTTGGTTCAGTGGATAGAGTCAGCCTGCATATTGAAAGGTCCCAGATTATGTTCTGGTCAAGGGCACATATCACAATTGCAGGCTCAATCCTCCACCCTGGTCGGAGCACCTATGGGAAGCAACAAATCAATATGTCTCTCTCACGTTGATGTTTCTCTCTGTGTCTCTCCCAATCCCTTCCACTCTCTCTAAAAACAAAGTCAGTGGAAAAATATCCTTGAGTAAAGATTAATAAGACAAACCAAACAACCAAAAAAACAAAAACAAAAAAACAAACAAAAAAAACCACATGAAAACAAAGTAGTTAAATTTATGTAGCCAACACCAACCAATTCAGGAAGCAGTAAACTGTTAACAAACCCTGATGCCTCTATTTTCCTTTATCCCCAGACATTCCAATCATAGCAGGTTCACTTGCTAAACAAACCTTATGTCCATGCACTTCTCTGTCTTAGTCTGCCAACATCATCTATTTCTTGGTCTCCCCGCTTTTAACCTAGACCCTCTTCATTGCAGTCTCAGAGAATTCTGCAAATGCAACTTCACCCTGTTTCTGCCATCCCAGCCATTTCTGAGGCTTAAAAGCCTTAAATGACTTCCTTTTGTTCCTGTGATAAAGGTCCAAACACTTAATATGGTCATTAAGGCGCAATGTTCTTAGTTACTGCAGTGTGTTTAGTTATCAGGGTTCTTAGTTTCCAACAACAAAAATTGACTTGAAGAGCAAAAACAATTTATTAAAAGAAAATGGCCTCTAGGAAGAAATTGACTCTGGCCCATTCAGATAAGAAAGAAGTTTACAAAAGGATGTGAGCCACCAGGAAGGCAGGGGGGTGGTGGTGGGCAAAGTGAGGAGGAAATGGGTGCTGCAGCTAGCACTGCTGACACCCTGGAAACCACTGCAGGAGACACTGTCAAGTCTGCCAAGAGGAGAAGAGAATTAATTCTTCTCTGTTCTGCTCCGGCTCCAGATCCATACGCTGGATTGTTCCTGATATAAGGGCCTCAATAAATTAATGAAGCAATCTTCAATATGGAAGATTGTGCTTTAAATGGTCTAATTTTTGCACCTTTAATAAATAAAGTAGGGAAATTATGGTTCCTATTTTCTTATCAGACAGGATCTTCCCTAATTTCCTTTTTGTCCAACTAGTAGAATGGTCTGTTATCATAAAGTATCTGAGGCCCTGCCTAGATTGAGCTAAAATTTTAGTATTTTGCCCAAAATTTCTTCTGGTCAGTTAATTTTTCTAGGTAATTTTTTGAAAGCTCATTCTATGGCATATATGTAGGAAGCTAACATTAAAAAAAGAAAAAACGTTAAAAAAGAGAAAGCTAACATTCTCAGGCTTCATGACAAACAAAGTTTAAACCACAATACACAGCCAGCATTTCCGTTTAAATCTTTTCCCTTTGTGCTATATTAAAATATGCCTTGAAAACAGGCATAATGTCATGTGGTAAATAATATATGATACCTGACAGTCTAATTCGTATGGAAAATATGCTAATTTCATACAGAAAGTAAAAGTGAAGCCAGATTTGTTTTTTCTATATGGGTTTATCTGGACTCAGCACCTAAAAATACTGATTTACATTGTCACGAAGGAATAATGTGGAAGCCGAACAGAAATGGCTGGTGTGCAAGATCAGTTACAAAACAATTCACCAGAGGAAAACAGGCGTAACCCATGACATGGCTGGTCAGAGTCAAGGTAATGTTAAGGGCTAATAAGAGGCATTTAGAAAAAAAGCCCCTGTGCCTTTTCGAAGGAGTCCAAGGCTAAGCTCTCCCCAGGCCCACAGAACTCATGCCAACCTACGGGAGACAGACTCAACGCCCTCTAGATGTTATTTCTACTTGTGTTTGTCTGTTTTTGGACTTGTGCTTGTTTTTACTGGCCAGAGCTCTATCAAGCCTAACACCCCTTCTTTATAACAAAAATTTCATAATGCCGCCTCTGCTATCCTGAAATAAAATACATGGGTAATATAACTTACCCAAAGCATTTGTAAACCAAGATAATGATCTATACTAATAAAAGGGAAATATGCAAATTGATCACAACACCCTCACAGTAACAACCGAACAGCAGGCTACGTAGGGTGACTAGGATGGCAGGGGGGTTAGCGAGGGACGGCCAAACAACTGACCAGCAGGCTGGGTGAAGCAACCAGGCCAGCAGGGGAGGCAGTGAGGGGTGACCAGGCCAGCAGAGAGGGGCAGTGAGGGGCAACGAGGCCGGCAGGGGAGGCAGTTGGGACAACTAGGCTGGCAGTTGGACATCCCCCAAGGGGTCCTGGATTGGAGAGGGTGCAAGCTGGGCTGAGGGGACCCTCTCCTCCCATGCACAAATTTCATGCACCAGGCCTCTAGGCTAACTATAAAACAAAAGATAACTAAAACACACTTATAATAAAATAATATATATCAGAATGTAAACTGTTAGGCACTCAGAGGCTCACACTTCTGGGTACTATCACTGTGAATCCAACAACCACAAGTTTGATCAGGTACTGGAGATGCTCATACCATGTGCACTGTTGGCAGAGCCACGAGTTTTCAAAATAATGCTCCCAACAAACAAGGTTTAATCTTCTCTTGGCTCACATAGTAGTTACATTCCTAGAACATTTAGTGAACTTAAAAATATATAAAACTTTATATAAAACTAGGGGCCCCGTGCATGAATTCATGCACTTTGAAAGAAACTGTGGACCATGAGGCTGTGGTGGGCACAAAAGTGGGTCTCAGCCCTTCCATGCCCCTGCCTGGCCCCTCTCACTGCAGCCCCTGGTCCTCTGTCTGTCAACAGTCCCACTCCTACCACCACCGCTTGTACCCACTGACAGTGTGGAGCAATTGGGGCCAGCACAGCAGTGGGAGTGAGCGGGGCCAGCCCTGTCAGTGGATGCGAGCTGTGGCTGCTGCCCTGATAGCTTCTCAGGAGCAGGGGGAGTAGAGAAGCCCTCAGGGGTGATTGTGGCTGGCAGCCACTAGAACCTACTGACGGGGCTGAGTGATTGAGGCCAGCACAGTGCAACACAGCGAGTGTCAGCACTGGGTGGGACCAAGAATTTTCAGTACCCATCAGAGGCTCACCCCAATGATAGCCACCGGTGCCTGCAGTGGCCAATACTACTGCCGCCTGCTGCTGACACTGCCATGTTCTGCATGCACCCCCTGGTGGTCAGTGCACATCATTGGTTGTTCCTCTGTTTGGTCTATTTGCATATTAGCCTTTTATTATGTAGGAGGATGGAGTTGGGTTCTAGGCACAGATCATTATAAATCAGTTTTATATCTACATGAAAGTCCTGTAGAACATTCAAAAGTCTCATTCAATTCCAGAACAATTTTTTGCTTTATGAGTTTGTTTTGTACATTACAGAACAGCAAGAATTTCTAGTCCCAGCCTACTAAATGCGAGAGCACCCTTCATTCATTTGAAGAAGCCAAAATGAGTCCACACGTTTTGGAAGTCCCTCATGGGTATACATATCGCTTCTATTGAGAACTGTGGGGCTGAAAGATTCAGTAATCAGTTTTCTGACTACGATAGTATCCCCGTGAAGCTATCAGTATGTGACATTTTAAACCTTCCTTTGGCTATTACAATTCTTTCCAGCAGGTTCAGAAATAAAATCTTTCTTAAGAGGAAAAAAAAGTTTATGAGAACGATACAGGAACAGCTCACTGAATTGAAGGATGAGCTAACCAAGTGTATCATTTAGGATTAAGTTCCACTAAACATAATAGAAAACCCATAGCAGTGGCTTAAACAATATAAAATTTTAATTCTCTCTCACATAAACTGAGCCTGGGGAAGTCTAGAGCTGACACGGCAGCTCTGCCCCATGAAGTACCCTGGGATCCAGGGGCATTCTGCCCATCGCACACACCTTAGGGTGAGGAGCAAATTGGCAGCAGGATGCAAGAAAGGATGAAGAACCAGACAAATCGTAACTATCTTCTAAGGAAGGTTCTTAGAAGCATCATAAGATAATTCCACTTATACCGCATTCTCCAAAACTTGGTCACATGGCCATGCCTAGATCCAGGAAGGCCGAGAAGATGATTATTCTGGGTGTTCATGAGACCAGCTGAAAATCCCATTACTAGAGAAGAGGATGGATATTGGATGATGACTAATTATCAATGCCTCACTTGGGAAAAGGGAGAACCAGGGCAGCTCTGCAGTCTCAGTTGACAGCATAGTTTGTGCATATTCAGTGTTGGCAGCATTGGGGGTTCATGACTATGTTGTGCTGTTTGGCCTTCCTTGGTGTCGTTAGCTGAATAATGGTTCCCCAAAGATATCTACGTCCTAATTCCTGGAACCGGTGAATATATTCCCTTACAAGGTAAAAGGAACTTTGAAGAAGTGATCAAATTAAGCCTCTTGAGATGGAGAGATTATCCAGGATTATTGGATATGCTTAAAGTCGTCACAAAATTACTTTTAAGAGGGAAGCAGGAGATCAGAGGGAGAGATGTGTCCATGTAATCCAGAGGTTGGAAGGGTAAGAGGAAGAGGCAGCCTCTAGAAACTGCAAAAAGGCAAGCAAATAGATTTTTCCCTGAAGCTACCAGAAAAAAAAAAAAAGGATCTTGATTTTATACTTCTGACATCCAGAACTATAAGAAAATAAATGTGTTTTGTTTTGAACCACTACATCAATGGTAATTTGTTACAGCAGCAGTAGGAAACTAATACACTTGATAACTGATTATTTTCTGAGCCTGATTCTAAAGCATTCTCATAAATTTCATGAACTCCTAATAAATATGGCCTCCGTAAATCTCTTTCCCGTTGAAGCTAATCAGAGTTGGTTTCTATTATGTCCGACAAAGAACCTAGCCTGGTATAATCATAGACGATCCTTCTAGGGGCTACCAATTAGAAAAGTCAGCACCATCAGCAGCCTTTGACTCCTTTGCCCAGGAGTCTTATTCCCATGAGAACAAAACCGATTTTCCAGATTAGATCACTTGCCTACTCTTGTGGTCAGAGGACTAAGGGCCCATGATTGGCAGCCCCATCAGAACAACAAGGACTAGGGCAGGGGCAGGTCACTCAAAGTAATAAGGCAGGAGCGTTGGAGAGCTTGCTTCCTGGCACGTTGTCAGTTTGGCTCAAATAAACTCTTTTTTTTTTTTTTTTAAGTAAGAAGGCAAGTGCTTTCAACAGAATAAGTAGAAAAATAATAACGGTCAGTCAAAACCAACATATTTTTATTAATTTAATATTTCAGAGACTTATCTATGAGCCGATTGCCAACTTCCATTGAAATATGGCAGATTACCTTCTTTTTTCTGAAATTCCACCAAAAAATGATTTAAACCTTCAGGGCAAATAGGAAATGAATAATGACAGACAAAAACAACAAATTTTTGAAAGCTAGGAAACAGATGGAAGACTGGTAAACAGATATTGCTGATGAAAAAAAAAAGCTTAAATCTAAGTATCTACAGCTATCTTGAAAAATTTAAAGACTTAGAAGCATGAGTACTTCCTATGCATAAAAAGAAGCATTTTGTGCCTTATTGTTAAATGTGGGTAAATAGCTGAAACTGGTTTGGCTCAGCGGATAGAGCGTCAGCCTGCGGACTGAAGGGTCCCAGGTTTGATTTCAGTCAAGGGCATATACCTTGGTTTCAGGCACATCCCCAGTGGGGGGTGTGCAGAAGGCAGCTGATTGATGTTTCTCACTCATTGATGTTTCTAACTGTCTATCCCTCTCCCTTCCTCTCTATGAAAAATCAATAAAAAATATATATTTAAATAAATAAATGTAGGTAAATAGAGAATTTGATAAAATTCTGTCTTATAAATACATAATATATTTGAACAAAGAAATTAGTATACCCTACTTACCTCTGAAGAAAATTATTAGGTTATTAAAAATATAAGTAGATAACCAACAACTCTGAGATATTTGAAGCAATTCTTTAATATTAACAACAAATCATAGAGAAAATAAGATAATGAAAGGAGCAGAACAAAACTATTGAAACCTGTAATTAATATCATCAGAGAGCAACAATTTATGTTCATGAGACGAGAATGATTGTTTTAAAAAATAATCAGAAGAAAACTTTTATGGAAATTAAAAATGTCTTGAAACAAACAAAACAATAAGTGGGTTAGAAGATAAAAGCAAGGAAATATTCCAGATAATAAAATCAAGAGATAAAAGATGGACAAAGTGGGGAAAGGGGAAGGAAATAAGAAGCTTAAAGGTTATTCCAGAATGTCCAACATCTGCCTGATAGGATTTCCCTAAAGAGAACAAACAAAGAAAAAAAAAAAAACACTGCAATGCAGACATGCAATTTGAGATCTAAAGAATCCACTAAATATCAGGCAATGAATAATAAAAGACTTATACCAAAGTCATGGAATAAAAGCCTAAGAATCAACTTAAAACTTCTAGATTTCAGGAGGGTTGATCACATAAAAAGGATCAGGAATCAGAACAGACATCAAACTTCCCAATAGCAACAGAGTTCAGAAAACAATAAAGCAGTAATACCTTTCCAGTTCTGAGGGGAAACCATTTTCATTCTAGGATTCTATCCCTCTCCTTAAGTAGCACACCCTCAACAGTGAAGATAAACACTCAGGGACACCCAGGCACCTTTTCTCAGGAAGTACTGAAGGATGGGTGTCAGCAAAATGAGGGACCTAACCAAAAGGAAGAAAACATGGAAGCAGGGAAATACGAAAGGGTCACTGGTTCTAGGATGACAATCTAGGCAGTAACAAGTCCAGACAGAGCAGGAGTTCAGAGATAAAAAACTGATTATCTGAAATGTTAATTGTAGTATTGATAAGCATCTGAAAATCTTATAAAGCATTTGGTTACATTGATAGAAAACTGGTAATATGAGAAGCTAGGCAATTCTTAATTCTAAAGAAAACAAAACATTGTATAAATGAAGGGAAAGTAGTCAGTCTATACCACCCAACTTATCAATGACCAATCCTTACATAGTAAATACCAAATAGTGGGTTAACTAGAAATTGGAATAGAATTATATTAAGAGGATGAAGGGAAGTATAGATGTGTGGGGAATTAGTAAAGTTTAAAATTTGTAAATCAAGAAATTGCAGTAACTATAAGCATATTAGATCAGGAAAAACTTGCCAAAGATTTAAAAGCCTCAGCTGGGTGCAAGGAAGTAGCACTGCCTTTTACTTTCTTTCTTTCTTTCTTTCTTTCAATATAAGCTTTGTAGTATTATTTAATATTCTATATACCTTACTATTTTCATAAATAGTTATAGAACCAACAAGAATAAATTCAGAGATTTTTCACATGTCAGCTTCATTTTATGCATTAATGCCTACACTCCATTTAGTGCAAATTCTCGTATGAGATCCAGCATCTGCTGAGTTTAGTTAATCATTGCTCCATATGCCTTGTTGCTCCTCAGTAACCAGTATTTGAATTTTTAAAGAAGTACACACAATGGCAAAAACATTATCTTCTATATTTTTGTGTGATTATTGCATATCCCAAGACATGAAATAGGATTTTAAAGTATTTGTTTTCCAAATGTTCATTTATATCCCCCCGTATTTGCTATAGCACCTCTGCTTGGCACTTAAAACCAAAAGAGAAGCCTCCCTTGCTTTGCTCTGCCTTGACCTGGTTCTCATTCAGTCGCCTTGAAGATTGTTATTTCATTACATCATTCAGGGCCTTCTCTGCTCTAACTCCAAATTCATATAATTTCCACATTTCACCTCAAAAGTTCCCAAATATTCAGTGTTGACAACAATATTGAACCTATTTTTGCTAGCAATAAATGTATGTATTCCAGAAGTTTATAAACTCAGGACCTATGCACAATCTGGAATAAATATCCTTCTGCATAATAAAATGTCCTTTCCTGAGAAATGGAACCAAGTTTGTCAGTGACTAAGTGACAGTAAACAGCTATCTTAGAACTGAACTAAATGTAGTAGATTCAGTATGCAATTCCTTTTCTTCTTTTATAAGTATTAATTTCTTTACATTGGCATTTCCTCCTCAAAATGTTTCTAATTGATAAATTCTGCCAAGAGAGGGTATTTTATATATCAAAGCTTTCTGAAGAAAAGCGGACGTATTCATTAAAATTCAATTCAGTGAAGGCGCGGGGTGGGGCCGGAGCCTGGAGGAAAGGTCAATGGGGGAAAATGGAGGACATCTTAATACTCTCAACAATAAAGATAAATTAAAAACAAGCACAGTACTTACGTTGAAGATTCACTTTATCAAATTGCTGATTTTAAGAAAGCACTTGAAAAAAAAAAAGAAAGCAGTTGAGAAACAAATAAAATATTCTCAGTCCACAGTTTTTCACTCATAATTATGACTCGGCCAAAAACAAACTCTGACACTTGTACAGATTTAGAACTGGAAAACAAATATGAGAATTCTGGCTAGAAAGCAAAATGTGAGAACAGTAAGGAAAATTTCATCACCAAGAAAATCCAAGGGTCAGGTTGCACAGTTGTCTCATGAAATCAATTAACCTAGACAGTATAGTGTATGGTTCAAGTAGAAATTGAACAGATTTGTGCCAACCTATGAAATAGAGGGAAAAACACACTGGAAAGCTACTTATTCTGAATTATTTGGACAACAACTATAATTCCCATTTAACTTTGCTAAATGAACTAATTTTTTAGTGCAGGGAAAGTTTGTGTAATTCTTTTTTTAAGAATCCACAGATAATATGAAAGAAAACTGTTCAAGTATAGATGACAGGTGGAAAATAAAATGCCTTCAGGCAAAACATGCAATATAACTACTGTTTTCTTTTTTGAGGGGGATTCTTGTACTTTATTTTTTATGTTTTGTTAATCTTCATTAGAGGACATTTTTTCTTTTTTTTCTTTCTTTTAGAGAAAGAATGGGAGAGGGAGAGACAGAGAGAAACACCGATGTGAGAGAAACACATTCATTGGTTGCCTTCCCCACTTCAACCAGAGCCCGGGATGGAGCCTGCAACCGAGGCATGTGCCCTTTACCAAAATTGAACCCAGGACTCCAGCCAAGTCAGGTAGGGCATACCTACTGTTTTCTTAACAAACAAAAGTCTGGATCTGGATGAGCAGAAATGCTTTTGGGGGAAAATAAGTAACTTGAACTGTCCCAGAAAATCCAGAATGTGTCATTGAAAATATATATCATTATAAACACAGGAGAGACACCATTCAATCACAGAATACAACAGGGTTCATTTCTATGCTCATTTAATCACCCAGAATTCAACTGCACATTCTTAGCAATTTAAAAAGAGAGAGAGAAATGTAAATATAAGTAGCACAGGCAAATGTGCTTTTGTTAAACTCAATGAGGACGTCCCCTTGCTGATGGATACAATTAAACCTACACTGCTCTGTTGACGTTGACAAACATGTGGAAAGAATGTATGATTTTATTTAAATTGTGTCCTTGACCACAGGCAAAGAAGTCAAGCATCACTGGCGTCACCAGGCCACGAGTGGCGATGCCTTATTTGCTGCTTATTAGCTCGACCTTGACTAGCACCACCAGTGGCTTGCCTGGCCCCGCTCTCTAATCACACACTAACCCTTTCAAAGCAGGGCCTCCCCTGTGGTCAAGCTGGTGGAAGAGGGCCAGTTTTTTTACTCTGTCCCCTAACCCCTGGACATGTCAGTTATATTAATCCAGAAAGAGCACACCTTTTGAAAATACAGGAATCTGGATTTGGATAATTTACTTAACTTCTCTAGGCTTCAGTGTCTATGACTATAAAATGAGAGAAATAAAATCTATATTACAGTTGACCCTGGGTCAATACAGGGGTAGCTCAGTTGGTTAGAGCATCATCTCAAAATGTCAAGGTTTTCAGACCCATCCCTGAGCAGGCACAGACAAGAAGCAACTAGTGAATGCATAAGGAACAAATAGATTTTTGTTTGTTTGATTATATTTTTTATTGATTTCATAGAGGAAGAGAGAGAGATGATGATGAGAGAAAAATCATTGATTGGCTGCCTCCTGCACGCCCCCTACTGGCGATCAAGCCTGAAATCCTGCATTTATCAGGTTATCTTTAAAACCTGAGTGATGAGTTAAACTCAAGGTTAAACATCTAGAGAGAGCTGGAAGAGCAATTTTCCCTGCATACACAACTGTGGAACTAGCCTTGGTTGGGAGAAAGAACTCAGCTCTCACATCTTGGGGGCAATTTTGTCTTCCCAGCAACTGAAGAGTTTTCTTCCAGAACCGTGCCTCAACTTTTCTGGGGGAGATTTTTGTTGTTATTGTTTTTTTTTATCACATCATGGTAGCCAAATTATTTCCATTAAATAGAACAGTCATTGCATATTTAACATACTAACAACTTTTCTAAAAACCCATTTACATTTTAAAAATTTGTTCTCAACTTCAGAAATATTTGTAAAAGAACAAGTCCTGCCAAAGACTACTTTTAATTATAGTAATAAGCAAGGAACTAATAGGGGGTATTCAGTCAAAATGTAAGAAAATGCTTCTTCTCCACCTCACTTCTACATTTCATTCCTCAGCCCCAAACATTTTCTACTACAATAACATCTATTTATTCATGACAAGGTGATAATTAGTATGTAGAACTAGCAAAATAAGGCTGGTGATTTTTGATATGCAATTTCTTTTTTGGGGAATATTGCATTAAATAACAGTCTGGCAAATAAAATGACTTGGCAAGCCTACACAGTGAGGGAAACATGTTCAGTAACAAGTTGCCTTTATATGGGCATATTTCTACATTCTAAAATAATACCTCTATTATCTTGGTTAGGGTTCATCTCTTTGAAATCTATAAGAAATATGCGATGTCTGAGTGTGTGTGATGATTCACAGATTTGAAATAACATCTACTCTACTTCAGTTCTGGCACCAAATGTGTCAGTGAGGCCTGAAATTAAGAAAATTATCTTGTACCCAGCCAGTGTGGCTTGGTGGTTAAGCATCGGCCTATGAACCAGGAGGTCATGATTCTATTCCCGGTCAGGTCACATGCATGAGCAGGCTCAATCCCCAATGTGGAGTGTGGAGAAGCACCTATTCAATGATTCTCTCTCATCATTGATGTTTCTCTCTCTCTCGCTCTCCTTTTCTCTCTGAAATAAATAAAAATATATTTTTTTAAAAAAGAAAATTATCTTGGTCCATCTTGCCACAAGGATGGTGAGTGACATCAATATACACAGCCAGAGTAGGACATTTTGGCAAAAATGAGTTCAGAAAACAGTTCTACACCAGCACTGGCTGTGCCATGTCACCTAGATCTTTGTTATTAATAATAACACTAGTAACATCTACTGAATACTGCTCTCTTCTATCAATCTTTGTACATTCCTGTGACATAGGTACTACCATAGTACCTATTTTTTTAAAAAATCTATATTTTGCCGAGACCGGTTTGGCTCAGTGGATAGAGCGTCGGCCTGTGGACTGAGGGGTTCCAGGTTCGATTCCGGACGGGGGCATGTACCTTGCTTGCGGGCACATCTCCAGTGTGGGGCGTGCAGGAGGCGGCTGATAGATGTCTCTCTCTCATCGATGTTTCTGACTTTCTATCCCTCTCCCTTCCTCTCTGTGGAAAATCAATAAAATATATATTTTTTAAAAATCTATATTTTTATTGATATCAGAGAGGAAAGGACAGGGAGAAAGAGATAGAAACATTAACGATCAGAATCATTGATTGGCTACCTCTGGCATGCCTCATGTTGGGGGTGGAGCCCACAACCCAGGCATGTGCCCTGACCAGGAATCAAACTGTGACCTCCTGGTTCATATGTCGATGCTCAACCACAGAGCCATACAAGCCAGGCCATAGGACCTATTTTACAGAGGAAGAGAGGTTAACTCCATTCATAAGATCATACAGCTAGCCAGTGGTAGAGCTGGGATTTATATCCAAGTCTCTCAGATGTTCATTCTCCTGACCAGGACTGGCTACATAATTTGAAGGGCCCATTGCAAAATTAAAATGTGAGGGTCCTTGTTCAAGAATTGTTAATAATTTCAAGATGGTGACATCAGGGTATATGACTAAGCCTGGATCCCTTCTAAGCACAGGGCGCTGATCACCTGCATTGTACACTCATGAAGCTGACTGTGCTCAGAGCTGTATCACTTCCCTCCATCATGACTCACCCTAATTCAGCAAATACTTTGTCCAAGCCACAACTCCACTCCAAGCGGTCGCATGGGGGTTCAGGAGAGATTCCCATTCTGCCTGGACACAAACAACATTTATTACTCAGCCAAGCCTTTTGCTTGCTGAGATTTCATATAATGTTCAACAGCAAAAAAAAAATACCCACAATTTTATGTTTTGAATATCAAGCCTTCTCTTTGGATGATCCCTAGGATCTCCCTTTCAATTAGTCTGTTTCCTCTTTTCAAAAAACAAAAAGCAAAACTGTAGCCATTTCCCACTGTAATTTTAAGCATAGAAAGTCATGCATTGCTCCTTCCTGTTGTGACTGTTTGCAGGTGCTTCATCCTTATGATGGGAAAAAGCCTCAAAGTCTTGTAATTGTAGGGCCCCGATTAATGAACTCTGTCTCTCAGGATCTTCTTTTGAAGAGCTTTCCAAACCTTTCATTTGGCACCTTCATTCAAGTGGAATGTCTGAAGCTTGGTGGATGGCGTGTTTTAGTGTAAACCTTTTACTGTCCAACACATGCCCTGAGAACAAAGGGAGTTCGTTTGCAGAGGGTACAGAGTAATTGGGACATGAAGTTTACACTTCTAGGGACAGGACTGGGCTGAGTGTGTATATCTGTGGAGGAACCAGGGGCCGAGGGGGAGGTGACGGAGGTGGAAGACAAAAGACAGAGAAAGCAGGATCTCTGTCCCTGGTGGGGACTGCTGTGGAATTTGATGCCTAGCCCTAGACTCTCCCATCCTCACATCCTTTTTACTGGGATTTCTTTTTCCACAAGAAATGTTGGCTATTTCTGTGTTTAATTTATTCTTAATATGGATCGAGGAGGAAGAAATCACAGGTAACTTCCAACTGGGACTTCACACTTTAGGACTTAAATGTGGACTCCTGGGATTGCTGCTTCCCTATCTTTTATGGATAAGGTTGGATGAAATTATGAAAATTTGTAAACTTGCCATAAAAAGAATAAGGCACAAGCAAATATCTAGAACAGTTCTCAATCATTTCAGATCCACTATCCCCTTTTTTATAATGAAACATCCTCTTCACTGTCCTGAAATAAAATTCATATATGATATAATCTACCCACAGATACACAAAAGTTTAATTAACCTAAGGCTCTAAGTGTAAATATAAAGAAGAAATAAAATTAGAGTTTTTCACCCACATCAGTGCCCTGAAGGATATTTGAAAGTTGGACAGGGCTTGATTGGCATGGCTCAGTGTTGAGTATCGACCAATGAACAAGAAGGTCATGGTTCAATTTCTGGTCAGGGTACATGCCCAGGTTTTGGGGTGTGCAGGAGGCAGCCAATCAATGAGTCTCTAAAAATACTAGTATGTGTTTGTTTTTTTAAAAGAAAGCCTTTAGCTGGTTTGGCTCAGTGGATAGAACATCAGCCTAAGGACTGAAGGGTCCCAGGTTCGATTCCAGTCAAGGGCACTTGCCAGGATGTGGGCTCAATCCCCAGTAGGAGCCATGTAGCGGGTATGCAGGAGGCAGCCGATCAATGATTCTCTCTCATCATTGATGTTTCTTCCGCTCCCTCCCTCTCCCTTCCTCTCTGAAATTAAAAAAATAAAAAATAAAAAATAAAAAAGGAAGTTGAGCAGGACAATTTCTTTGTTCTTTGGAATTGTTTCACACATCTGCCAATGCTGGCCCCCAGCCACCGGATGGTTTGCCTTCAATTATTGTGATAACCAAAAATGCTCCCACAACCCACAGAACACATCCTAAAAGGTGATACTGCCCCCGTTGAGAACCACTGGTCTCAGTATGAGTGCCTGCGTACCTTGGTTGGGATTTCCATGTATCAGCACAAGATATACTTGTCATAATCCCCGGCGGAGAGCTCCAGGGCCTGGCAAGCCTAAAGTCAACAAGCGTGCCTTTTCTATTTGTATACAACTATATTTAGGCCACTAGTTTTAAAATAGTACACACTTACACACCCCTTATTCATCAAGGTCTCTAACCACGTAGAGTGATGGGGCCTTGGTCAGGGAGTGGCCATGCTATGCATGTACTGATAGTTATGTAGAGTGAAGTAGAAGCATTTATTTTGTGCCATATTTAAAACGTAGGAAGGTGGAAATGATGGGTGTGTCCATGTGGTAAGCTGCTAAGAAGAGCTAGTTGGCTTTGCACGTTGTTTCCTGGTTCTGGCTGACCCTCAATTAAAGGACACTCTGAATTGTAAACATTTTTTTTTCCCCTGGCCAAGGACAGGCACTAGTATTTACTTCTTTTTCTGCCTGCTGAATTCAAAATTGAGGCCCAACAGGGTCCCAAAAGGGATAAGTCCCCTTACCAGTATGCCCTTGACATACATCCCTAGTTAGAACCAATTGAAATATTTACCAGATACTTACAAAGATATTGAGTTCTGGCCAAAAAGAGGAAAAAAGTATGTTGTGGAAACTTCTATAAGCCATCCACCAGCAGTTACCAAGAGGTCAGTGTTTTGCTGCCAGAATAAGCTAATATTTGAATGGAAGATGAATTTTAAACAATCTAAGGCAGTGGTTCTCAACCTTCTGTGTGCTGCGACCCTTTAATACAGTTCCTCCTGTTGTGGTGACCCCCAACCATAAAATTATTTTCGTTGCTACTTCATAACTGTAATTTTGCTACTGTTATGAATCATAATGTAAATATCTGTGTTTTCTGATGGTCTTAGGCTCTACAGCAGCGGTTCTCAACTTGTGGGTTGTGACCCACAGGTTGAAAACTGCTAGCAAGGTCACCTGAGACCATCGGAAAACACAGATATTTACATTATGATTCATAACAGTAGCAAAATTACAGTTATGAAGTAGCAACGAAAATAATTTTAAGATTGGGGGTCACCACAACATGAGGAAGTGTATTAAAAGGTCCCAGCATTAAAAAAAGGTTGAGAACCACTGCTCTACACCATGACCTATAATATCACATTTACTCCTTATCATCCAAGAGTATGTTTGCTAGCTTAACCCCAAGTATGGTTTCTGGGTAGTAGCCCATCCTGTATAACAAAAGCCTAATATGCAGATCGACTGAGAGGCAGAACGACTGGTGGAATGACTGGTCACTGACCACCAGGGGACAGATGCGCAATGCAGGAGCTGCCCCCAGCCTGCAGGCCAGGCCAGCCAAGGCAGGTGCCAGCAGGGCCTCTCTCCCTTCCCCCCACATCGCCCTACTGTTTGCCCCATAGAGGGAGGTGACTGGCAGTGGGGGAGGGTGGGTCTGCGAGCAGGCAGTGCCAGGCTGGCCAAGGCAGGTAACCAGTGTCCCCCACCGATCACCCCACTGGTTGCCCCACAGATGGGCCCTGATCACCTGCCAGACCTAGGGACCCTAAGAATTTCATGCATTGGGCCTCTAGTTAAGAATAAAGTGGATTTCAAGTCTACATGTGTTTTAGGAAACCCTGATGACAGCTATGTGGCTCAGCTTCTTTGCCCTGAGAGGCTAAAGCTCAATCGTGAGATTCCACCAAAGCAGCTTTTAAGAAGCTTATGTGATCACTTGCTATTGTTATTGTGTTCATGCAAACAATCAGGCCAAATTGAAACTAGACTTAATACAGTAAATAAATTGGTCTTAATTTGGCTCTAATAAAAATGAGAGGGTAATTTTAGAGGGGAAAATTGTGTTTCAATAATACACAATTGTGAATACTGGATTCTAACTCAAGTAATTGTCTTCAAAGTTTTCTTGTTGTTCTAGCTTTTGCCCCAATAACACTGTCTGTCTCCACTAGGTTACAAGCTGTACTAGTACTCTAGGAATACCACCTCTAGATACCATTGCCACCTCCTTCTGTGACAAGGCCTCACTGTCTCTGACAGAGAGCAAATGCAGTCCAGCAGGATGAGACTTTTCATCTGAAACTAATCTCATAGATATGAGATGATAGAAATAGCAGTGGGGAATGCTAAGGGCAGAAATAGAATATTGGGGACTAGCTATGGTTATAGAAATATTAACCATGCTCTGTTAACCATGATTGCTTTGTTCTGATTAAAGAAAGCACATTCTAACCTAGCTGGAAGTTGTACACCCCTGAAACTTGGAAGTCAACCTTGAATATGGTCCATTCTCATTCAAGAACTGCTAATTGATCAAATAAGATGAAGTTTGAATCTTGGCCATTGAATATAGCCCGCATTGCCTATTCCCCATGCCTGTAAAACCCATTCATATTCCTTTGGCCTACTTCCCCATTTCTGCCCCGCCCAATATAAGCAGCTGGCTTATGAGGGGAGGTGCAGAGCAAATTTTCATGGATGACTACTGCTCTCCCACACTACCGGCATTACTGCAATAAATGTTCATATATGATTTTTTAAAAAATAATAAAGTGGATTTGAATTAATGGATGGAAGAGAAAAATTTATTCCAAATGTATGTATTCTTTGATTTCTTTACTCAGCTTAAATCCACTTATATTACATTGCATGTGCCCTCAGCTCCCTGATCCCTATGACACTTTGAGATAGTCATTTGATCATGCTATGAGATAGCACTTTAAATTATGATAATAATTTAAATCTCAAGTAGGCCTTAATGCTGCTGGCAATCGTATTCTATTTCCTTGGTCCTTTTATTCCCCACTCTCCCAGGTGATATTTCATGCTTCTCCTCTGTGCACAAATTCAAATGCCCCCTCACCACCCATTGTTCTCTCTTGATGGCCTTGCTTCCTATTTCACTAAGGAAATAGAATGAATCACAGGATAGCTTCTACAAATACCCACCCCTGCTGAGCCCCTGTTCTGGACTTTTCCCACATGGCCATAGATGAACTCTATGCTTCTAGAAAAGGCCACTTGCTCTACTTATAGACCAGATGCCACTTATTCCAACCCACTCAAGGACATCACTTTAGTAAATCTCCTCTCAATTCTTTCCTTTTTACTGGAACTTTTCCATCAATCTAGAGACATCATTTCTCTCACCTATGAAAAACCCTCTCTTGACCCCACTTCCTCCTCCAGATACTACCTTCATTTCCCTCCTTTTTTGGGATTATCTATATTCATCATCTCTAATATCTCCCTTCCCATTCTCTCTTAAACCTTAAATAATCAGGTATTTACCTATCCATTCCAATTAAATTGCCCTTATCAAGGTTACTTTGACCTCCCTACTGCTATATTCAATGGCCAAGACTTAAGCTTCATTGTATTTGATCAATTAGCAGACTGTGATCACTCTTTCCTCCTTGAATCACTTTTCTACTTTGCTTTCGGGAGCAGACTTATCTGGTCTTCATCTTACCTCTGTGATAGTTCCTTCTCAGTATCTTTTGTTGGCTCTCTTCATTTCTCTGACCCCCAAACTTGGAGTATTTCGATTCCATCCTTGGACCCCTCCTCTTTTCTCTTCACTTGATTTTTTGGTGATTTCATCTAGTCTACTGGCTTTAAATACCATCTAGTATATGCTGTGTCCAGCCTGCAATTCATGCCTGAACCCCAAACTCATATATCCAGCTGACTCCTCAATATCTTCACTTGGATGACTAGTAGACATCTCAAATTTAACAAGTCTAAAACTGAGCTGAATCCCCTGGCAATGGGCAAGGAGACACCTGATTGGTGGTGTTGCTCTTATATCAATCAGGGGCAAAGCAGATGTACAGTCCTTAGTTCATCCTAGCTTAATGCCTCTGTCAGTGGCCAGAGCTATTTCCTGCCTGAGGCACATAAAATTATAATTCCTACATGTTAAAAACCATGCAGTGAGATATAAGGTACTTTTAAATATATTAAATGTCCTTCAGTTAGCATTCTAACTAATGGGCAGTATTATTTTGAGTGTATTAATAAATTGCATTAAATAAATACCTAATTTTACTGAAAAAAATTATAATTCCTAGGTCTTGGAGGGGAAAAGATCAGAAACAGTGGTCTCATAATAAATAGATTATTAATATTAACTGAGGCTTAGGAAGGGATGTAGTTTAAAAATGTTTGTGTAGATGTTGTGATTAGTCTAGTAACTTCTAGATAACAATAGGTAAGTAGTTCTAGCACAACTCTATTAAGAGTGAACATGTAACCTAATAATTTTGTGGCAGTTGTGCAATAAGACATGGATATATGTCATTCTGCACATATAACTGGATGCTTTCAGAAAGTTGGATGGGGTCTAGTATGGTAATATTAGAATTATTACAGAGGGCAATTACTGTGAATCATGTATTCTCAGGAGCCAGAATGTGTTCAAATCCTGACTCTCTGCCATTTAAGTGTCAGTGTGGTCTTAGATGCATTTAATCTGTCTGTTTCTCACCTGAAAAGTGAGTTTTAATAATAGTGCATATGAGTTGTTGGAAAAAATAAAACACGAGAAGTACTTAAAATGGGGCCTGGCACAGTTTAAACTATTCCTATATAATAAAAGCCTAATATGCAAATTTTCCCTTTGGGCCGTCATTTGACCAGGAGTTCAACCACTTGCTATGATGTGCACTGACCACCAGTGGGTGGTGTGGAACACTGCGCTAGCTGCAGGTAGCAGTGGAGGTGATGCTGGGCCTTATGGGTCCCAATGAGAGTGGACCACAGCAGGATGGTAGAGCAGGTGAATGGTGGCACCAGGCCAAGGAGGTTATGAGCGGGGCCTGATTACCCAGCCGATCAACCTGCAGAAGGCGACCAGTGACTCCCAGGTGCTGAGGGAGCAGGGCAGGGGTCCCACCCAGATACATCGCCCACAGGTGGGATGGTGGAGCAGGTGAGGGGATGGTGCCAGGCCAAGGCAGGATGCCAGGCAGGCTGTGAGGCTTCAAGGCTGGGAACGTGAGCTGAGGCCCAATCCCTGTAAGCCACCCCAAGGGACCCCACCTGTGTATGAATTTGTGCAATAGGCCTCTAGTAATATATATGAGCATTTACCTTTTCCTGGGTTTAGAAAAACAAACAAATAAGTAAATGAGCTGATCTCCCCTTGCTGCTTCTGTTTCTCTTCCACTCTTCCTCAGGTACTCAGGACAAAACCTTGAAGTTATCCTTGATGCCTGTCTCTCACACACACTTCAGATCTGATCTGTGGGCTTAACTTTAGCATATATCTAGAACATGACCACTCCTCAGTCCTTCCAATTCTACCACTGCTATCTCTCACCTAAACTAGTGCAGGAGCCTCCACACTAGTCTCCCAGCTTCCACTTTTGGCGCCATCTAGACTCTTCTCAACACAGAAGCCAGAGTGATGTTCTTAAAATACAGAGAGTCACTCTTCTGCTAAAGAAATGATATTTTTAGTAAAAGGCCACCTCCTTAAATTCCTTTAAAGCCATGCATGCTCTGCTCCCTGCCCATTCTCTCTCCAACCTCACCCCTTGCTTCTTGCTTCTTTGCTTGTTCCATCCCAGCAGCACACTCCTCACTTCCTTGAACCTTCCAGGCACCTTTGTATTCACTGTTCCGGAGATGTTCTTCCCGCAGACACAACTCACTCACCTCCTTCCCTCGGGTGTCACCTTCTCAGGGAACCCTTCCCTGTTTGCCCCTCTGTGATTGTTCATTTCATGTATCAACCTGAGTGAGTCATGGGGTGCCCAGACATTTGGTCAAACATTATTCTGGGTGTGTCTGTGAGGATCTCATTCTGGATTAGACAAACCTCTGAATTGGTAGATTCTTTTCCCCAATGTCAGTGGGCCTCATCCTAACATTTGAAGGCCTCACTAGAACAAAAAAGCTGGAGTAAGAGGGAACTTCACCGGCCTGACTGCTGGAGCCCTTGGACTGGAACTTACATTATCAGCTCTCCTGGTTCTTAGGCTTTCAGACCCAGACTCCAACTCTACACTGGCTCCCCTGGGTCTTTAGTTTGCTGACTGCAGACCTAGGGACTGCTTAGCCTCTAAAATCATATGAACTCATTTCCAATTCTTATCATATATATTCAATTTCTTATTATATATGTTATATATGTATACATTATATACTTATATATAAAATTATAAACATATAAGCCTATTGGTTCTTTTTTTCTGGAGAACCCTGAATGATACACCAATATTGTAACTCCCAAGTAATCCCATTTTCTCTTCCCTGCTTTATTTTTTTTCCATAGAATTTATTGCCATCTATCAAAACATATATTTATTTTACTTTTTTTGTTTGCTTTTATCTGCCAATCAGACTGTCAGCTTCTCAAAAGAAGGATTTTGTCAGCTCTAGTTATTGTTGATGTCCTAGCACCTAGAAGAGTACCTGACATATATGAAGTACTGGATAAATATTTATTAAATGAATGACTGCCTACTATATGCAAAGCATCAGCTTTAGGTGCCAGTAGAACTTCTGGTTCCTCATTTATACAATTGGGATAATCATATACTTCATTGGATTGTTATGGGGATTGAATGACTAAATATTTACATATTGCTTGGAATAGTGCCTAGTATAGCACTGTCGTAAGTACTATATTAAGGAAAATAAATTTTCATACATCCCTTTAAGACGTTCACATAGAGTGGAGAGGAAACATATCTGCAAAAAAGTATAGAGTGTGCAGTGATAGCACAGAAGATGGGAAGGGTCCATTTCCCCTTAGGGTCAAGGAAGTGTTCCCAGAGAAGGTAATATTTAATGTAAATCTTGGAGAATGATTTACTAGGCCAACAAGAAGGGCATTCTAAGCTGAGGACACAGAACAAATGCATGAATTAGGAGATTCAGAGGTACAAATAAAACTGTCCTCTCACCTTCCAGAAAGTGATGATCAAGAGTTGTCTTGAAACATCCAGCTTGTTTTCCCTACTTTATGCTTTAATTTCTTTATTATGTAAGGGCAGGCATTGGTAACACTGAATATTAAATTGTGTTGTTTTTATTATGTAGGAGAGAAAGTTTTAGCAATTGGTACACCTTAGGGACATATTTCTCTCACTCTGTTTGATACATTTGGTGAAAAGAATCTGCTAGCATTAACTCATCTTAATATTATTTTTATTTAATAAATCAGATTATCACAATTGTTCCTCTTTTTTCCCCCCCATATCTCCCCACCACCCAATTCTCACTCCACCCTCTGCCCTTACCTCCCCCACATTGTCCTCATCCATAGGTGTACAATTTTTATCCAGTCTCTCCCCACGCTCTCCTCACCTCTTCCCCCCTGAGAATTGTCATTCCACTCCCTTTCTATACCCCTGATTCTATTTACAGTTTATTCTATTCATCAGATTTTTTATCCACTTGATTTTTAGATTCACTTGTTGATAGATATATATTTGTTGTTCATAATTTGTATCTTTACTTTTTTCTTCTTCTTCCTCTTCTTAAAAAGTACATTTCACCATTTCATATAATACTGGTTTGGTGTTGATGAACTCCTTTAGCTTTTTCTTATCTGTGAAGCTCTTTATCTGCCCTGCAATTCTGAATGATAGCTTTGCTGGGTAGAGTAATCTTCATTGTAGATTCTTGCTATTCATCACTTTGAATATTTCTTGCCACTCCCATCTGGCCTGCATAGTTTCTGTTGAGAAATCAACTGACAATCAAATGGGTGCTCCCTTGTAGGTAATGAACTGTTTTTCTCTTGCTGCTTTTAATATTCTCTCTTTGTCTTTTGCTCTTGGCATTTTAATTATGATGTGTCTTGGTATGGTCCTCTGTAGATTTCTTTGTTTTGGGGTTCTATGCGCTTCCTGGACTTGTAAGTCTATTTTTTCACCAGGTGGGGGAAGTTTTCAGTCATTATTTCTTCAAATAGGTTTTCAGTATCTTGCTCTCTCTCTTCTTCTGGCATCCCCATAATTCTGATGTTGGTACGCTCAAAGTTGTCCTAGAGCAGTGGTTCTCAACCTTTCTAATGCCGCTTACTCTTTAATACAGTTCCTCATGTTGTGGTGACCCCCAACCACAAAATTATTTTTGTTGCGGACAAAAAGGGGCCACATACTAACCTGACTAGCTTGAACAAGATATATGTGAACAAGTTACAATCTCTCAGAAAAATAAAGTCCATATGAAACAATCTAAGACTGATCTAGCAGATTCAGCATCGCCAGGTACCCAGGCTCCCTCTATCTTATTGCTCTGCCATCCTTAACACATGATTTCAACACCATAATTCAAGATAGCTGCTTAGTCTCCAGTCATCACATATACATTCTAACCAGCAGGAAGAAGGAAAAAGATAAAAGTAAGAATGCCCTTTCTTTATAAGGAAACTTATTGAAAGTAGCAAATACCATGTTAGTTTGCATCTCACAGACAATCATGCAGCCACACCTAGTTTTAAAGGAAGCTAGGAAATATAATCCTTATTCTGGGTGACTTCGTAGCCAGTGAAAAATAAACAGTCCTATTTCCAAGGAAAAAGAAGAGAAGAAATAACAGATATTGCTTATAATACCCTCCACAGCATCAAAATCACTTGAGGTTACATTACAAAGAATCAAAATCCTCAACAATCCATTAGCTATTACCCTGCATCCATCTCCACCAGAACCAGAAATAGGCAAGCTAAGACTTCTTTTCCTCTACTCTCAGTTTAGATGGGTACTGACTGCTTCTTTGGTCTACACATCTTTTTTATCTAGGAAAAATCTAATTAATTCTTTTTTAACTGATATCTTTAGAAATATTAATATATATTCAACCAGGTTATTGACATTTTAGCTGGCCCAAGTCAGTCTGTCTCTCTCTCAGGTAATTGCAGTTTATTCTCAAAGGGCAGCCTTATTTCCTCATTCACAAGTCCTTGGAAGGTATTTCTCGATGGCCCTACAAATTATAAAGGGGAAATGTCTGCCAAATCTGGTGCCAACAGATAAATTGCACTCTTTTCTATGGTCATTAATCATGGTCAGCCACTCCAATTGTGGACAAAAAGGGCCACATGCTAACCTGACTAGCTCAAAGAAGGCCTGCATAGAGCAAACTCAGAGACCTAAGCAACCACAAAGGATGGTCTGAAATTTAAAAAAAAAAAAAATCTTAAAATATATTTTTATTGATTCAGAGAGGAAGGGAGAGGGAGACAGAGATAGAAAGAAACATCAGTATTGAGAGAGAATCATCCATGGGCTACATCCTGCATGCCCCCTGCTGGGGATGGAGCCTACAACCTGGGCATGGGAATGGAATCATGACCTGATTTGTAGGTCAACACTCAACCACTGAGCACACTGGCCAGACTAAAACTTTTTAATCAAAAGCATTTTATGGTGGGTATTTATGTTCTGGGTTGCTATCTTCCCTGACAAAGGTCAATCTTTGCCTTAACTGCGCCTGTCTATTATCTTTTTTCATCTATGATAACATATCGTTGGAATGTCAAGGTAATTTTCCTTTGTTGGACCCTGCTCTGAAGAGACCTCCTCGTTGTTACTGAGTTAATTGTTAACTGTTAACTATCGTGCAACTACCTAAGTAAAAGAAGTGTGTGTCTATCATTTTACTTTTTATCCAATCCCAGAGGTTCCCCACTTTGCTTTCTCCCACCTCCCTAATCTATTACCAATGTAGTTCATGTAACCCAATTATGTCTCCTTTGATTGTAATGTATAAAACCAGGTGAAAAACTGACATTCTCCAGAGCATTATTTCAATTAGTTGAGATTCTGCTTCCTAGCAATTGTTGACAGTTTGGCTCAAATAAACTCACAAAAATTCTTCATAGGTTTGAATGTTCCTTATATTGACACAATCAGAGAACTATCTGAAAACTGCCCCAAATGGAGCAAAATGTGATCATATAGATGACTGAGTATAACTCGAAAACCTCTACTTGAAAGACAATTTCAAGCCAGCTGGCAAGGTTCGGTGGTTGAGCCAGGAAATCACGGTTGGATTTCCAGTCAGGACTAGATCCCCAGTGTGGGGCATACAGAGACAGCTGATCAATGATTCTTTCTCACCATTGATGTTTCTATTTCCCTCTCCTTTTCCCTCTCACTCTCTGAAATCAATAATAAAAATATATTTTAAAAAAAGAAAAAAAAGACATTTTCAGGGTTGGCTTAATGAATAGGTGAAGTGAATATCTATGGTCATGAAATTACAACATGGTAGGTATAATTAATATCCTCATTTTTCTGATGAAGAAACTGAGGCCTAGAGAAATTAAGCAATTTGCCTAGAATTAGGATTATTAAATGTCAGAATGAAAATGAAAACCTCTTAACTAGAGTCGGGGCTCTTAACTATTATATAATTGGTATTATTTGACAAATATGGAGGATGCTTCTACTCTAAAATAATGGCCCATTATTTTTCAAAATGCCGGAAATTTCAAACATTCTTTTGGTCTGAAAAGCAAATATATTGCCTTCGCCAGTTAGTTCAGTTGATTAGAACATCATCCCAACATGGCAAGGTTGTGGGTTTGATTCTCCAGTCAGGCACATACCAGAAGCAACCAATAAATGCATAAATAAGTGGAACAACAAATCGATGATGTCTGGGGGCAGGGCGTGTGTGTGTGGGGGGCAATGGGAAGATATGTATACATGTAATTCATTAATAAAAAAAATCATTCTAAAAAAAAAACAAATCGATGTCTCTCTCCCTAAAATCAATCAATAATTTTTTTTTAAAAGCAAATATATGGAAAAGTAGTTAACTCTTTAGAGAACCCAGGAGAGAAAATCATCATGTTCTTTCCATCTACATGACCAATACTTTATAGTTCAGGCCACCCTGCAATACCCATCCGGGGTATTCAGTTAGACAGACATGGGCAGAGCAAAGATGGTGAGCCAGGTACTGAAAATCACCAGGGTAGAAAGCCGTGGGTGCCTAGCAACGGGCAAAATTGGGAAAACAAGGACCTCTCCTCAGGGTGACCTTTTCTCCCCTAGCATATGGCTAGTCATGCGGCTTAAACCTCCTGACCTTTCAGGTCGCTGGTTGTGCAGTTTGGACCATCCCCTGACCTTTCATGTCATTGGTCATGCAATTGGAACTTCTAATGTTTTTGTACTCAGGACTCTTTCTCACTTCGCCAGTTAATATTCTCACTGATCAGCTTGACTTGGGCTTTAATCTTCATAAATTACCTGAATATCCAATACACACAGTGGTCCCTTACTGGTCTTTGTAGAAGCCACTTTTCCTGCCTGGCATTCTTCCTTATCCCTCCTCCCATTTTATCAAGTGTCTCTTAGAAGTAATTTCCTCCAGAGGCCTTTTCTTTTCTTCTTCCTCCCTCTCTCCTTCCCTCCCTCCCTCTCTTTTTTCAAAAATGTATTTTTATTGATTTCAGAGAGGAAGGAAAAGGGAGAGGGAAAGGGAGAGGGAGGAGAGAGGAACTCTCTCTGAAAGTCAATGGAAAAAATATCCTTGGAAAGCTACTGAATATTCTATTGAGATCTCTGGGACCTCGCCTAAAATCTCCTTAGAGTGGAGGACCCAGTGCACCTGGGAGCACATCCATACCTTTCCCTTCCCCCTTCTCCATATCGTCCAGGTATGTTACTATTAGCTTCCTCACTCTCAAGTTCCAAGGAACCTTCCTTTACTTCTATAACTTATTTACAAAGTCCATTTCTTCTAGAAATTACTTTTTCTACCTCTATGATTTACTCAATAAATGTCCTATTACCATTTGGGTCTGGACTTGGAATTCTTTTCTAACCAGAACCCAAGTACTGAGGTTGCTGAACCGAGGTTTTGTCCTAACCTACCGGTCAGACAGCTGGTGCCATTCCCAACACCTACAACAGTTTAGATTCCCTGAACTTTCATATTGCTGATCATGTGGTACAGACCCTCCCCTGATCTTTCCTTCCTGGACACATCACCAGTCATGCGGTAGATCTCCTTAGAGAGAAACAAGGGAGCCAAAGAACAGCCTCACAGGACTCATTTGAATAACTACTCCCCTATACATTAAGCCCTTAGGACAATGAGGTTCTGATCCATATCAACAAAGCGTCAAGTCTCTGACCACAGAGACAGAGTTTTGGTTAAATTAGAGTTGACATCTAGGCCTCTCTTACGTTTTAGCTCCAGTCCCAGAAGAGCAGCAAAACCAGACAAAATGACGCCATGACTGACTTCAGGACTAGATGCAATGACTAATGACTGACATCCTATCCTGGTGCTGACCAATCAGTAGAGACCATGATCCTGAAAGGACACATCTGAAAAAGCTGATGAATTCTTTTGAGATCCTTCCCCGAAACACCCCTTCTCTAAAATCCCCACCTTTGGAAACTGATAAAACCCTTAAGATAAAGGACCCAGTGAGCCTTGAGGGAGCACTCCCTTCCCCCCTTCTCTCTACCGATTGATTGGCGGGCACCAGGGCATGGGGTCATTATTCAATGCAGATGGTCTTGACACTATGGCTAATTTTGTTGCCCATATGGGCCTGGAGCTGAAATATAACTGAGACATAGATGTTCTCTAGGGAGGAAAGGTCAGGAGATCCAAACCTCTTGGCCAGCAATGCGCTAGGGAAGGAGACGTTACTCTGGAGGTGAGGTTCCACCCTACAATAGATTTTCCTTTGCTAGGCATCTGGGCTTTCCAACCTGATGACCTTCTTTCTGTACCAGGCCCATCATCCTTGCTCTGCTCACATCAGTCCAACTGCCTACAACATAAACCACATGACCAAAAACAATATACTAGGGAAGGAAGGGTCAACCTGGAGGCCAGGTCCCACCCTACAATATTTGTGTTTCAAGGCTTTTGTGTGTGTGTGTGTGTGTATCTGTTTTTAATCCTCAACTAGGGATATGTTTTCGTTGTTGTTTTTTATTTTAGAGAGAAAGGAAAGAGAAAAGAGAGGGAAGGAGGAAGGGAGGGAAGAAGAGAGAGAAAGAAAGGAAGAAAAAAAGAATTTGAGAGAGAAACATCCATTGGTTGCCTTCTGTATGCGCCCCAAATCAGGGATGGAACCTGCAACCTAGGTATGTGCCCTGACTGGGAATCGAACCCAAAACTTTTACGTGTATAGGATATCGTTCCAACCAACTGAGCCATCCAGTCAGGGGGAAAAATCTTTTTTTAAACAAATAAAATGTAATCAGTGGATCAAAACCCTATTATATATGCACTGTTTTGTGAGAAGCATTAGTGAGGGGGAGAGGCTACAAATTTAAAAAGAAAGAAGGGTTTGGAGTCCACTCCTGAGAAAGCCAGTTAAGCAGCAGGAGCCTCTGAGCAGATGTGGAAACTGAACTGGTTTGGAAGGAGGAATGTATAGGGAGTTGGGAAAGAAAATTGCAGATAAGCAAATGCCATGAGCAAGGACCCTGGATACACTTGGCCCATGTGGAAAATAACTGAGTAGCTTGAGGAGACCTATTTATCTGGAGTAAGACGTCCATACAGGAGAGAGTAAGTAAGTCGATTAGGTCTATTGTACTGTAGCCTTAAATGTCAGACTGGGACATCTGACTTGTTCTGAGCACAATGGGGAACCATTTACAATTCTGGGGACGCAAGGAAAGCAGTATTTATAAATGTGTAGAGAGAATGACAGATGGGTTTCTCAAGCAGCCACATACATACTACACCACCTGTGGTCCTGTTAAAGTATAGATTCTGACTCGGCAGGTCCGGGGTGCAGGCTGAGAGGCTGCGTTTCTGACATGTGCCCCAGATGGGCCCAGATTGCTGGCCGTCAGAGAGATTGAGAGTAGCAGGGGATTAGGTTATGGTTCTAAATTCAAGACATCCACTGAGCTTAATACTGAAACAGAAAGAGAAAGCATGCCATAAAAAAGAAGGAAAAAAAAAAACCTCTTACAAATTTATTATTCTAGTCTGTTCATTTGTTTGCACGGAACAAACATTTCTCACTCAACCCACTGAAGTAAAAAGGATGGCTCTCGCCCTGGCCGGTGTTCTCAGTGGTTAGAGTGTCAGCCCGTGCACCTAAGGGTCGTGGGT
Source organism: Lasiurus borealis (assembly GCA_004026805.1). Classification (NCBI taxonomy): domain Eukaryota; kingdom Metazoa; phylum Chordata; class Mammalia; order Chiroptera; family Vespertilionidae; genus Lasiurus; species Lasiurus borealis. Next base: position 22,336 of record PVJN01006795.1, on the reverse strand, counting down.
TTGATCCAGACCAGGCCTGTGTGTGTAAAGGAGGTGGTCAACTGATGCACCTCTCTCACAGAGATATTTCTCTCTCTTTCTCTTCCCCTCCTTTCCTCCCTTCCACTCAATCTAAAACCAATGGAAAATAACCTCCAGTGAGGATTAACAAAAACCAAACACACATAAAAACAAACGCAGTGTCTCTTGAGCTCAAAGAAATATTTTCCTTCCTGGTTCTCACTGCTCTCTCTTTCCTAGAACCCAGTCCTGTTGGTACACCTCCCCCCAAAACACCACAAAACAAAACTCCACCATCACCGATAACAAAAACCACCTAAACAAACAAAAAAGGGTGTCTCTAAAAAGCAACATGGGAGAATCTTGCAGAAAGCAATGCAGAGTACGGCAGAATGTCTCCAGGAAATGGAAAGGCACCAGGCACCGTTCTCTCCATCCAGCTGATTCTGTGCTTTCCTGGCTCTTCTGCTTACTCATCAGTTCGCCCATTAGGACTCTCAGTCCTGATTCTAAGTAACTGCCGCTTCAAGCATCCACTACCCTCTTACCGCAAGGTCTTCAGGCTCCGTTCAGCTTATCAGGAAAAGATCAGAATGGACCCGACTTTGGGCTGGTCCCCAGGATAAGGAGTCCTCTGGTTCAATCATCTGTCACTGTGGCAGAATACTCACATAATATTTCAGTGAGGAAATGAAGGAGAGTTGGCCAACAACAGGATGCTAAACTGGAGAGACTCTCAGGTTCAACTGAGGCCTCTAGAAGTCTAGCACTTCCCCTGCTCTAAGGACAGGTGTCTCTCTGAACAAGTGAAAACATGGAGAAACCAGTTCTGCCAGCCTTAAACCTTCATTCACTTCCAGACTATACGAGTTGGTGAAAAATTCAGAGATTGAAGAAGCAGGTGCTGAAATCTGTTCCCAGCTTTTTTGTGCATTTCCTCCCCCACCACCACCACCCCTGTGCAAAAGATTGAAGAGGGGAGCTCATATCATTCAAATGTGGGGGTTTTCAAGAGAATCATTTGGAGAGCAAGAATCACTTGAGAATTTGGGGGTACATGGAAAATAGTATCTCACTTTGAAAAGTCTAAAAGTGAAAGGCTGTGGCTACATCGGTCAAGGATAGCAGAACAGCAAAAGGGAGGGAAAGACAGAAGGAGAAAGAGATGCAGTCCCAGAGGTAAGCTGCACTCACACTAATGGGAGGTTGCAAGGAGGGTGTGGGGGGGGCGTGGGATGGACCTGGACAAAGTGGGATCCTGCAGGAGGAAACTGGACTGTATTAAAAGGGCTCCCACACTGCCCTGGCCGGCTTGGCTTAGTAGATAGAGAATTGGCCTGTGGACTGAAGGATCCCAGATTCGATTCTGGCCAAGGGCACATGCCTGGGTTGCATTAGGGGGCGTGCAAGAGGCAGCCAATCAATTATTCTTTCTCATCATTGATGTTTCTATCTCACTCCTTCCTTCCTCTCTGAAATCACTAAAAATAAATAAATAAATAAATAAATAAATAAATAAATAAATAAATAAATAAATAAATAAAAGAGCCCCTGCCCCTTTTAAGGGCAACACCACCTCAAACTTCTAACATGGACTAGACTTTTTACTATTTGAGGATTACCAGAAAAGTATGAGACGGGCCCGAGATTTTATCCAAGGTGTGGAAGGTAATTCTTCAGCGCTGGTTTAAATAGAGAATGGGAGTGGTGGTGGAGGGGTTCCACCAGCGCCCTACTAAGTCCAACATGTTTTTAAACCAGTTACAAATGCAAAATTATGTCACTCCATTGGTGTTTGCAGATTCTAGGTGCTAATTAAGTGGAGAATAGTCCAGCCGCCTGAAAACAGAACTTGGAGTTGAAAATATATATATTTAATCCTCATCTGAGAATATTTTCCCATTGGTTTGTAGAGAGAGTGGAAGAAAGAGGGCAAGACAGAAATATCAATGTAAGAGAAACACATTGATGGGTTGCCTCCTGCACACACCCCTAGGGCCCTGGGGCCAGGGAGGAGCAACCAAGGTATGCACCCTTGACAGGAAATGAACTTCAGACCCTTTGGCCAATTCTCTATTCACTGAGCCAAACTGGTTAGGGCTGGAGTTGAAAATTTGTTTGTATGTCAAATTTATACTTCTTTCTTGAGATAACACAGTGCTTCGTTTGTGATTTAGAACCCAACAAAAAGCTCTGTAGAAGCTCCAGTAAAGTAGATCTGCAGAAAAGAGACTTATGAATAAAAAAAGAATGACAATGACAGAAGGAAAGAAAGAAATATTCTCACTTCTATAAAAGCTGCACATGGTTTCTTACTGAAAATTATGACCCACTGGAGAGTGGAGAAGCTAGCTGAATAGTAAGTATCATGTAAAGTAAGTCCTCACTTAATATAGGTTCTGTGACTTGAAGCAAAATGGTATAAGGAGAAACTGAAACCGTACAATGAATGGATCTGGCCTGCCAGTAACTACTCCAGCCAATAAACCAGAGACAGGGTTGAATCATATGCAAACATTTATTCCAATGAAAATGAAAATCTGCTCTGCCCACTCCCCACCCCCATAAGCCAGCTGCTTATATTGGGTAGAAGGATAAAGATTAAATGGGGAAGTAGGCAAAAGGAATAAAAATGGGCATAATGGTTACAGATTACAGGCAATTTGGGCTGGGGAGTTGCAAAGGGCTCCATGAACTCCTTTTTTTTTTATTTTTTTTTTTTTAGCAACAAGGTTGTTAATCTTTCCATGATAATAGTGTGGACGAAAGGGGCCACATGCTGACCTGACAAGCTCAGGGGAGGCAGGCATGGCAGTCTCACAAAGTCAGAGACCTACGGTAACCACAAAGGATGGTCTGAAATTAAACTTTAAAAGCAGTCATGGTGGGCAGTTACGTCCTAGGCTGGTATCTTCACTGACAAAGTCAACCTTTACCTTAACTGAGCCTATCTGTCTTTTTGCATCTATAATAACATACCCTTGAAAGTAACTTGTAACTTCCCTTTTTCTGGACCCCTTAGGGCACAACCTGAAGTTCTGGAGCACCAGGACAGATACCACAAATTCCTTCATTGATATCATGTTAATTGTTCCTGCACCCACCTAAATATGTAGCTATCATTTTACTTTTTATCCAATCCCAATCCCCCCTGTTTTGCTTTCTCCTGCCTCTCTAGTCTATCACCAATGGATTTTATGTAACCCACTTACATGCCTCCTTTGATTGCAATGTATAAATATTGACATAACCCACCATTCTCCAGAGCATTATCTCAATTCATTGATGTTCTGCTTCCCAGAATTTGTCAACAGTTTGGCTCAAATAAACTCACAAAAATTCTTTACAGGTTTGAATGTTTTTATATTAACAATAGGCAGTTCACCAAAACCGGTTTGGCTCAATGGATAGAGCATCGACCTGCGGACTGAAGGGTCCCAGGTTCGATTCCAGTCAAGGGCATGTACTTGATTGAGGACACATCCCCAGTAGGGGGTGTGCAGGAGGCAGCTGATCAATGTTTCTCTCTCATCGATGTTTCTAATTCTCTATCCTTCTCCCTTCCTCTCTGTAAAATAATCAATTAAATATATTAAAAAAAAATAGGTAGTTCTCAGATAAGGAGAATGGACTAAGGAGGATGGACCAAAACTACAGGTTAACTCCCAGGTCCTGGGGAGTACACTTGCAGCCAGGTTAGAATGTGCTTTCTTTAATCAGAACACAACAATCACAGTTAAGAGAGCATGGTTTCTTATAACCATAGCTAGTCTCCCCTATTCTATTTCTCCCTCTTACCCCTAACAAAACCAATTTTACCATACATCAGTTGATATAAACAAGAATTAAATTCCTAGGGCATCTCATTGATGTTGTAACAAAACATTATCCAAGGACATATATTTTGAGATAATCAGATAAAAGAAGTAAGAACCCAGCCCCACTCTTATCATGAACACGGGAACCCAGAAGCTGAAGAGGGAAGTCAGCCATACAAATGTAAAAATCTCCATTCCCCAGCATGCTCAGTGAAGTAAACTTCTCAGATTCCACTGGAATCATAGGTTCTTAATCTGTGTCCCAATGTTTTCCTTTGTTTACTAAACATTTCTCCTGCTAAATCCTAAGTTAATACATTCCAAATTTTGTTTCTTACAGAGCCTTCTCTGTGTCTGGCACTGTTCAATCAGCTCCTCATGGAACTTATATTTGAGTGTGTGGCAGTGCAGGTAATAAACAACACATCCAAGCACCCAGGTGATTATTTTGACAACTTTTGGAAACACTAACTTCAGCTATTCCATAGTTGAAAGCAGTCACAGCAACTGATAGCCGAGAACTAAAGTTGTCAACTCACAAGATACAACACAAGCAGTGTCAGTAGACAGAGCTCACCTGACGTGTAGCACTAAATGGGTAAGAACCTGTCCTTCCATGTTCCCTTTGAAGTTAGAAGGCCACACAACATACTTTGGCCAATGGAATGTGAATGGAAGCGATGTGAGAGGTACTGATGTGCTAATTCTGGGCAGAAATTTTAAGAGTCAAGGTATAACTTGCCACATTCCCTTGTCCCTGTTGCGATGACCATGGAAAAGCCTGCGAAGATTCTGTCATCCTAGTTCCTTGTGTGGATATGAGCATTACTCCCTTCCAATCCAAGATGGATATGTAGTATGAGTGAAAAATAAACTGTTGTTTATTTCAAGACAATAAGATTTTCAGGTTCTTTGTAATTGCAACAGAACTCAGCCCATCCTGATCAACAGTCTTCAAAGTCTATAAGCTTCTAAGCTTTGCAAGAAGACAACAATATCTCAAAAGTCACTTTTGAAGAGAGGAGTTAATGTGGTTAGGTAAATTTTCTTGCTAGAAAAGGAAAATTTGTAGTGCCAAATTTAACATCTCCCAATTAAGTTTATATTCACAGGACATAGATTACGGATCCTTATTAGATCAACCATCTTGGTAAAAAAAAAAACAACTCAAACTTTCTTTCCCTTTCAACCCTGACTCGAAAGTCTCCTACCTGGTGTTCGACAACAGTAGTCAATAGGTTTTGGGGAGGGGATCAATGGGGGGGGGGGGCGGAAAGAGGGGACATGTGTAATACATACTTTCAGTAATAAAGGTTTTTTTTTAAAAAAAATATAGGCTTTGGGAACATAATTTTGCTTGAAATAACTACACTAGAAATTGGGGAGTAGCTTTTGCTAAATATGATAGGTGTAGAGACAGTGCTACAATAATTTTGAGTGTCTTATTGACTTTTTGTACTCTCTAGAAATTCAAAGAGAGACTTGATATTATTTCTAAGCTACAAGTGCTTGCAAAAAAAATTCCAACACTGTTTAATCCTTAAAACCCCTTTAATTAAGAGTGAGTGAGATATGAAGTAGGAAGAATGAATTCTGGACATTAATTTCTTTGAAGTTTAAATTTTAAGGTCAAGAGAATTTGACTTCAGACATTAATTTCCTTGGATTCTAATTTGTAAGGGGTTTTCATCTTTAGACTTTAATATTCCCTGAAAATTTGTTAATGGAAGAGTTTATCAAATCTGGAGAGTCTCTGTGCATTTTATTATTGAAGTATTGCAATGGTGCCAAGTGATTTCATTGCAAGCCCTCTATACCTGAGATCAGACAATATTAATGAATATAATTGGTATGGAAAACAGACAAGGAGATAGTTTCAGATTTAGAATTTCTATAATTCACATGCTATTTGTAGTAGTTATAAAATATGGTCTGTTTTTATGTCCTGTTTAGTAGCTTCTCTCTCATGCAAGTTCTTGGTCCTGGAGGGGAGCTCAGATGGGCTTTGAAAATTCATGGAATCTAGACCATTCTAGCACCATCTGATCATCCAACAGTTCCTTTGTGTTCACCTGAGAAAAGGAGCACACACAGCTTCTCCCCAATGTTGACTGCTACCTCAGATGAATTCTCTAAATCTTACACACCAAGTGAACTCCGTCTTTTAGGGGCATCTTTTGGTCAGATGTCTTGTTTTATCTTGTCTTGGCTCCCTCTGCTTTCTCCCACATATAAATCTTGTTATATCATGATACGTTCCCACCTATATATATTTAGGAGCTCATACCTTGCTACCTAAACTTGTTAATGGATGCTGTTGATGAATTTTAGCATTTTTTTAAAATAAATATTTTATTCATTTTTACAAAGAGGAAGGGAAAGGGATAGAGAGTTAGAAACATTGATGAGAGAGAAACATCGATCAGCTGCTTCCTGCACACCCCCACTGGGGATATGCCTGCAACCAAGGTACATGCCCCTGACCAGAATCAACCTGGGACCCTTTAGTCTGCAGACTGATGCTCTATCCACTGAGCCAAACCAGCCAGGGTGAATTTTAGCATTTTCTATCAAACTTGCTCTCTGTCTTTGTAGGAAGATATGGAAATATTAAAAACAAAAAAAAAAAAAACAGCCATTACTAACTTCCCAGAATTCCCTTCGATTTTTTTTCTTGGTCCATTCATGGGGCAAAGATATGCTTACCAAATATACTTTTAACACTCAACCACTGAGCTACACTGGCTAGGCCACCAAATACCTTTTCTTATCTCTGCTACCTCTCCTGCCCCACAGTTGAGTGTGGCCATGTGACTAGATCTACCTAAGGAAACATGAATAGAAATAACAGGTGTAACTTCACGGCAATGAGATAGATCCCTCTGCATCACTTCCTCATCTCTCCCTTTCTGTTTCTCTTTTAGCTCAAAGAATGAGGCAGCCTGGATCAATCAATGGGTTTCAGCATACAGCAGAATTATCTATAGCAGAGTTTGCACCAGCAAGAAATAAATTCATGCCAAGATCGGTTTGGCTCAGTGGATAGAGCATCAGCCTGCGGACTAAGGGGTACCTGGTTTAATTCTGGTCAGGGGCATGTGCCTTGGTTGCTGGCGCATCTCCAGTGGGGGGTGTGCAGGAGGCAGCTGATTGATGTTTCTGGCTCTATGTCCCTCTCCCTTCCTCTTTGTAAAAAATAAAATAATTTTTTTTTAAAAGAAATAAATTGATGTTTTAAGTCACTTTTTTTTTTTTTTGGTGTTGCTGCTATAGCATAAAACTAGACTACCTAGACACTTGCACACCTACTTCCTCAATTAATTATCCATTTTTCCTCTGTAGATATATTCAAGTATCACCTACCCAAAAGAAGAAAAAGAAACAAAAACAAAACAAAACACAAAAAAAACTTTCCGTGAGCCTACTGTTTCTCAAATTATCATCTATCTCCCCTCTCACTCACTGATACATTTCTGGAAGGAAAATCTATATTTGCTACCTCCGTTTTCTCAGCACCCACTCACTCCTTAATTCCTGGGAATCTGTCTTCTGCTATCGTCATTCTTCAGAAATTATATTTTTTAAGATTACCAATGATCTACTTGCTAACCCACACTCAATCCTGCCTTCTCTAGTCAAGTGGTTTTAATTTCCTTTTATGATCACAGACCCATTTGAAAATTAGATAAAAATTATGGATCTTATTCTCAGAAAAATAACATATACATGCATACAAACTTTTCATAAATGTCCAGGTTTTTTTGTTTTGTTTTGTTTTATTATTATGCTCTCCCAAAGCCCATCCATAAATAGCCTAATCAGCTGTGTGCTTTGGGTAAAGAATTCTGTTCTGGTGTGTACTTAAGAAACAGAAAGCAAAGAAGTTTATTCACTCCCACAAAAAAGTCACGTGGAGCATCCTTTCACTTTCTGATATATTTTCCTATGTCACCCTAAAGTTTTGTCTCCCCTCTATTTTTTTAAATATATCTTTATTGATTTCAGAGACGAGGAGAGAGGGAAAGAGAGATAGAAACATTAATGATGAGAGAGAATCATCGATTGGCCACCTCCTGCACGTCCCCCAATGGGGATCAAGCCCACAACCCAGGCATGTGCCCTTGACCGGAATCGAACCTGGGACCCTCCAGTCCGCAGACCGATGCTCTATCCACTAAGCCAAACCAGCCAGGGCTCCCCTCTATTTTTTGAATTTCTGTAAACGGTAATGTAATTTACATTGCCATCTATTTCTTTATTCCTCTCTCTGTCTGTCTCTCTCTCTTCTCTCTTTCTCTTCTCTCTCATCTCTCATCTCTTTTCATTCAATTATGGAGTACTTGCAGAGTAAAAAAACAACGTGTTTCTTATCCCAAAGGAAATGACAGCATAGTTGGGAAAGGCATGCTTACATTAAAACTTGAGTAATAAAATAAGAATATGAATAAGTAGGAGACATATTGAACTATTTCTAAGGAATGGTCAGACACTGCTTTCTGTAAGATAAGGAATGTAAACTGGACCTTGAAAGATGGGCTGGTGTTCTGTTTTCTACTGATTTCAGAGAGAGGGAGAGGGAGAGATAGAAACATCAATGATGAGAGAGAATCATTGAGTGGCTGCCTCCTGGATGCTCCATACTGGGGATTGAGCCCGCAACCTAGGCATATGCCCTGACCTGGAATTGAACTGTGACCTGGTTCATAGGTTTTTGCTCAACCAACTGAGCTACGCCAGCAGAGCTGGGCTGAGTTTTTGATAGGTAGATAAACAAAATAATGTGACAAGCAGAATAGGAAGCATTGTGTGAGCAACAAAAAAATAGGTAAATACTAGAAGTCCAATGCACAAAATTTGTGCAATCTAATTAGCATATTATGGTTTTATTATTATAGGTAAATGAAATGTTGAAGTTGGTTCCACATGGGTTGATCAGAGAGAACACAAAGTTAGATAAAAACAGAATAGTCAGGTGGGGCCAGTCTTACATTAGCCTTGAGTACCAGGTTAGAGTGTCTGGGCATTATTTTGTGGGCTATTTTAAGAAGGAGACACTGCCCTAACCAGTTTGGCTCAGTGGATAGAGTGTCAGCCTGTGGACTGAAGGGTCCCAGGTGCCATTCTAGTCAGGAGCATGTACGTATCTTGGTTGCCGGCACATCTCTAGTGGGGGGCATGCAGGAAGCAGCTGATAGACGTTTCTCTTGCATCGATGTTTCTAGCTCTCTATCCCTCTCCCTTCGTCTCTGTAAAAAATCAATAAAATATATTAAGAAAAAAAAGAGACGCTGAATAAATATTTTTGAGCAAAGGACTGACAAACATCAAGCGATCTTCTAGGAGATTAAAAGATCTCCTAAAGGCCAGAAGGAGAAGCGTTAGGAGACTGTCTCCAACAATCCATAATCTGAGCATGCGAGCTGCAGAACTGAACTGCTTGAGGAGAGGGACATTAGCAACAATGGCGGAGCTGATGTAGCAGTCGCTAGCCCTTCAGCTGGGAGAATGCGGTTAGCTAATAATAGCCTTTGGCCGTAGCACCTTCGGGTCCTACTAGGGCAGCATTCAAGCTGCAGTCCCCATCCTCCCGGGGCGTTCGCCTATGACTGAGCATGGCGATGTGACAAGGGTCTAGCCCAGTGGTTCTCAAACCTTCCTAATGCCGCGACCCTTTAAGACAGCTCCTCATGTGGTGGTGACCCCCAACCATAAAATTATTTCCGTGGCTACTTCATAACTGTAATTTTGCTACTGGTATGAACTGTAATGTAAATATCTGATATGCAGGATGTATTTTAATTGTTACAAATTGAACATAATTAAAGCATAGTGCTTAATCACAAAAACAATATGTAATTACATATTGTGAAATATTTATTTCTAATTACAAATAAATGAAATTTTGCCTTGAATCGTGGTGTAGCATGGGTGACAGTCTTCATAAGACAACAGTAAACTACAATGCTACACTTCGCTACACTGAGGAGCGGTGTGTTGGTTCCTAAGACCATGGGAAATAGGTGTTTTCCAATAGTCTTAGGTGACCCCTGTGAAAGGGTCATTCGACCCCCAAAGGGGTCGAGACCCATAGGTTGAGAACCGCTGGTCTAGCCAGTTGTGGCCAGGGCAGGACTTCTCTACCAGCAGCCTTTGCCCCGGAGCTTCCCCATTGGCTCAGACTTTCCTAGATCTCCATCAGAGTCTGAGGCTCTCCCTGTCCTATCCTGTCTCCTCCCTTTTCTTCCACTGGTGGCAGGTCAGCATTGGGGTCTGTGGAGCTTTCCCTAATTAATCCTCCTTCCTCCCCCTTTACCTCTCATAGATGTCCTATCAGACTCCCCAACTACTGGGTGGGGGCGGGGGGGCGGGGGGATCTTTGGAAATACAAAAAGTTACTCATTGTTCAAGTGAAAATTAAAGTGATAGCCTGAATTGTGTCTAAGAAAGGCATTTCTAATTTTATTTCATGGGCCAGAAAACTAAGAAATGTGATAATAGCGATTTTTGGATTGAGAACACAAACACCAAGGTCACACTGCAGATTTGAATGAGATCTCTGCCTCCTGAAATCTTTTCTCTGATTTAACTTGAGATTAAGTACAAGACGAAAGGAGCTATTTGGACATATTTTTATCTAGAAAAAACAATTTATGTTAAAGAGAACATTTTCGTCTCACCACTGAAAGTAATAATGGGATAAGTGGGAGGAGCCAAGCAGATTTCTGAGACAAGTACTGCAGCTGGGGTTCAGCAAATATGAGAGTCAGTATAAACACTAGAACTATGACTTTCAGATAGCAAAGATCCCTGGAGATCCTTTGAAATATACTTTATGTCTGTGTTCGTGAGACACTTCGGCAAAAATAGAAAGATGCTCCTGTCATGGCAGTGTTGAAAAAAATACATATAAATATAAAAAGAACTGTCTCAGAATACACCAACTCGATATTCAGAATTTAACGGAAACGCCAGATGACAGATTAACACTATCAGCTAAACACAACCACTCTTCCTGTTTTGTTTGGTGGGGAGGTTATAGTGCAATGTTAGAGTATATTTTGTGTGTGCGTTAGGCTGGGGGAGAGTAATTGGTCACTGAGTTTCAGTTGTGCAGGGGTAGAGTAACTTGAGAATTCTTACACTAAAGTAGCTTTGAGCTAATATATAACTATTTGGTATTTTTTTAACTGCTACCCATTACCATAGTTTCCTTGAAACATTTCAATAATACAAACTCAAATTATTGCTTCTCAGTCCTTAACCCCTACCTAGCATGACCTCTCCCCTGCCAGTTTTTTATTTTACACATTTGCTATCACAAATTATTTTCCTCCTTATTCCACAAATTCCCAGTTTTCTACTTTTTCCTCACACCTTTCAAATCTTTTTCACAAACCTCTAGTCTCAACTGAGGACACTGCCTCATACTTCTCTGATAAAACAGAAGCCATCACAAGTTGCTCATCATCTGATTCTGAAATCTATAATTCAATCTGCATCTGGATTTTTTTTTCCTTCTTCCCTTCCTTTCAATGAAGGGAGTGTCTCTTCTCCCATAATTTTATTTCTGCTTTGAATCCATTTCCTCTTTCTCCACATCATTATCTCTCCCTTCCTAATAAATTATTCTTTTTACTTTACTTTTTAATATATTTTTATTGATTTAAGAAAAGAAAGGAGAGGGAGAGAGAGATAGAAACATCAATGATGGGAGAGAATCATTGATCCGTTGCTTCCTGCATGCCCCACAATGGGGGCTGAGCCTGCAACCCAGGCATGTGCCCTAACCGGGAATCAAACCATGACCTACTGTTTCATAGGTTGATGCTTACCCACTGAACCACACCAGCTGGGCTAATAATTATTCTGATCCCAAAGAAACACGTGTTAGTGTCTCCCATCTATTAAAAAAAAGGGGGGGAGGGGAGGACCAAGATGGCGGCATAGGTAAACACCTAAACTGCTGCCTTGCACAACAATTTCAAAACTACAGCTAAAAGACAGAACGGACATCATCCAGAACCACAGGAAAGCTGGCTGAGTGGAAATTCTACAACTAGAAGGAAAGAGAGAGGCTCACAGAGACTCAGAGGAGCTGCAAAAAGCTGAGGTACAGAGACACATGCATGAAAGGACAAGTGGCAGAGTGCCTGGCTGGCTTCCTCTAGCGGGAGAGAGACAGAAACTCTCGACTGCACTGAACCCCAGTTACAACTACACTGAACCCCAGTTCCAGGTGAGACTCATACAGGGGGAGTCTGGACTGTTAGGAAAAGGAAGGAGTGCACAGAAATTCAGGGGAGCCACGAAAGGCAGAGGTCTAGAGGAGTGTGTGCCAATGTGTGCAGAGAGGACTGACTGCTGATTGTGCCACTGGCTTTCTTTAGCAGGACGAAGACAGAACTTCCCAACTGCATTGAAATCCATTGCCGACTGCACTGAACCCCAGTTTCGGGCAAGGCCATGGGGACCCAGACTCATATAGGTCCCTGGAGCACACGGAAACTCAGGGGAGCCGCGAAAGGCAGAGGTCTGGAGGTGTGCAAGTGCAAGTGCGCACAAAAAGGGCTACAGTGATTACTGAGAGACACTGAGACTCAGGGGCCACATAGGGCAGGGATGATGGGAAGCCAAGGCTGCCTGCTCAGCCCTGAGACTCCACCCCATCCAAGCTGAGCACAGAGGCTTTTACAATTTTGCAAGTCATATATCATAAGGCTGACTCCAGCACAGAAGTTCTCCTGCACACAGCTGATCCTCACAACCAATTGGCTTGGAGGTCAATTCCCCTCAGTGATACCAACAATAATCCAGACTTAACTACAACAAAGCTGTACACACAGTCCACAAAGGGGTGCACCTAGAGAGTCCACCTTAGGTAACTAGGGAGGCAGAGCTACTGGGCCATATAGGACACTGAGCACACAAAGCTACTCTACCAACTCAGGGAAACAGCCAAAATGCAGAGACAAAAAAAAAAAAAAAAAAAAAAAAAAAAAAAAAAAAAAAAAAAAAAAAAAAAAAAAAAAAAAAAAAAAAAAAAACAGGTAAGAAATGGAGGAAAACAAACAATTGGACATAGAGGTCAAAACCACAGTTATAAGGTTTTTCAAGAATTTCCTAGAAAAGATGGATAAATTTTGTGACCCAAGAGGAGATGAAAAAGGACCAACTAGAAATTAAACATACACGGACTGAAATTAAAAATATTACAGAGAGATCTAACAGCAGACTAGAGGAACACAAAAATCAAGTCAAAGATTTGGAATACAAAGAAGCAGAAAACACTCAACTGGAAAACCAAAAAGAATACAAAAATGTGCAGATAATGTAAGGAGCTTCTGGGACTACTTCAAGTGTACCAACATCAGAATCCAAAGAGGGGAGAGACTAGACAAAAATCATACACCTTTGGATGAGGATAATGGGGGGGAGTTAAGGGTAGAGGGAGGGGTGGGAGCTGGGTGGAAGGGAGCTATGGGGGAAAAAAAGAAGAACAATTGTAATAATCTGAACAATAAAGATATGCACATGCCCGGATTGTGGGCTCGATCCCCAGTGGGGCGCATGCGGGATGCAGCCGATGGATGGTTCTCTCTCATCATTGATGTTTCCATCATTGATGTTTCTTTCTCTCCCTCTCCTTTCCTCTCTGAAATCAAGAAAAACATATTTTAAAAAATGTTTTCTTGAGTTATAATATCTTTAAGCTACATTTTGCTTCCTCTCACAGAAAATTTCTTGAGTTCTTGAAATATCCTCTCTATACAGGCTCTGCACCCCCTCACCAAGAGTTCCCATGGTTTCCTAAAAGAATGATAGCTCACTGTGCCTAGACCAGTGGTTCTCAACCTTTCTAATGCCGTGACACTTTAATACAGTTCCCCGTGTTGTGGTGACCTCCAACCATAACATTATTTTTGTTGCTACTTCATAACTGTAATTTTGCTACTGTTATGAAATGTAAATATCTGTGTTTTCTGATGGTCTTAGGCTCTATGGCAGTGGTCTCAACCTATGGGTCGCACAGATATTAACATTACAATTCATAACAGTAGCAAAATTACAGTTATGAAGTAGCAACGAAAATAATGTTATGATTGGGGGTTACCACAATGAGGAATTGTATTAAAGGGTCACGGCATTAGAAAGGCTGAGAATCACTGGCCTAGACCAGTGGTCCGCAAACTGCGGCTTGTGGCCCAGGTTTGCCGCACTGTTGACTAATTTTGCCGACCACTGGCCTGGACTATATAATCAGCGTGGTTTACGCTAAACACCTGCTTTCCTTCCTGGAACCCGGACTTCTGTAGGCAGAGGGTGCCTACACGATCAGACTCCAGTAAAAAATCTTGGGCGCCGTGTTTCTAACGGGCTACCCTCAGCAGAAGCATCACAAACATGTTGCTGGGCATTTTCATTTCTGGGGGGAAGAGCATGCTCTGTGTGGCCCCTCATGGGAGGAAGGAGACATGAGGAAGCTGCCTGTGGATTCCTCAGACTCCAGCACTGTGTTTCCCCTTACAGTCCAGAGCTGTGCGTTACTCCATCACTGGGATCGATCTTCGCTGGGAGTACAATTACACGCTGATTCCAGTGAGAGACTATCCAAACAGAGAGCACTAGCCTGCCCTGGTTTTCCTTCTCTCTTGCTCCTTTGTTGATTTCTCCTGCTCTGTCCCACTTGGAGGCCTCGAGGCTTAACTGTCTTCTCTTCTTTATACTCCTTTTCAGGTGATCTAATTCAGTCCCTTACCGTTAAATATAATATCATCTGTAGGCTGACAACTTCCAAATTTCTACTTCCACTAACTCTAGAAACTGAAATCCAAACGCCTACTTGAAATCTTCACTTAGAATCTTGTACTGCGGTTGTTTGTTTGTTTCTTTGTTTGGTAAGATTTTTCCATTTATGTTCAAAAAGGATGAGTCTAAAATTTCCTCACTCCGTCTGGGGGTCAAGTTTGAATTAGCAGTGGTTCCTAACTGCAAACTACCAAAGCATATTTTTAACCTTCATCATTTACCTCTAAAGCACCTCCCTGTGCACCACTGGCTCTCTCTTCAATGTACTGGTTATTTTTGTTATGACAATGGCGATGACGGCCGGAGTTATCTTTGTAAATGACAAGGCTCCTCATGTGATGCCCCTGCCTCACTGCTTACAGGATAAACCGCAAACACCTTGGGAAGGCATGCGTGACTATGTGGAATCCGGTCTCAGCTTTCCTTGTTGTCTCTTGTCTTGCCATTACCCACACTCTCTGTGCTCTCACCACACAGGAATCATTGCTTCCTAGTCTACCCAGGCCTGCTGAAAAGGCCAGGGCTTTCTACATACTGATGCCTCTGCCTGGGGGATATGCATTCACCTGCCTTCAGGACCCGAATGGCACTGCTCAGCTCCTCCCAAATATTTGGTGACTGCCCATAGCACTGTATTCATATAACTGAAATAGCTTTGGGGATGAAAATCTAAAACTCTTTTTTTTTTTTAATATATTTTATTGATTTTTCACAGAGAGAAAGGGAAAGAGATAGAAAGTCAGAAACGTCGATGAGAGAGAGACATCGATCAGCCACCTTCTGCATGCCCCACAGGGGAGATGTGCCCACAAGCAAGGTACATGCCCCCAACCAGAATCGAACCCGGGACCTTTCAGTCCACAAGCCGATGCTATATCCACTGAGTCAAACCGGTCTCGGCGAAAATCTAAAACTCTTAACCCAACTTACAAGGCACCGTATGATTTAACTCTGTTTACCTTCTCAGCCTTATCTCCCCCTCTTCCTCTCCCTCCCTGACCACATAAGTCTTTTCAGAGCTTCTCCAACAGGCCAAGTTCTCCCGTCATGTCAAACTTCCTCTCGTACTGTTTTCCTAGCTGGATCGTTTCTAATTCTCCTTCTGAACACTTCATTCACCAAATGCTACTTCCTCAAAAAAGTCTTTCTAGGTCCCCCTATTTTACACAATCAGAGCCCTCTTCTTCCTATTAAAGGACTTAATGAAATTATAATTAAATATCTGGAAAATAAGTTGTTGGATGTCTGCCTGCTCCACTAGACAGAGCTCCATGATATCAGGAATTAGACCGAAATGGATCTCTTAGGTTAAATTTTAAATTGTGCGTATGTTTGGCATATAAATCTCTTCTTACTGAACCTGTCTATATTTTATTTACACACACATAGAAAGCATTGTGTGAATGGTGTGGTATGAAAATTGTTAAATTAAGGGGGGAAATGACAGTTCCATGTGTGGATTAAAGCATTACTAAAACAGGGGCAACAGAAGCCTCATGGTAAGATGATGACTCAAAAGAACTAGTTTAGCAGAAGCTGAAGTTTATAGCTGAGTGTGACTATAGAAACACTCCTCCAAAATTAACAGAATTATTGGATGAGGCATTAAGAATTTCCATCTGTGTAAGGGAGTTTGAATTATAGTCAGTCCTCAATTAATGTCATCAATAGGTTGTGCCTTTAAACGAACCAAAATAAAAACACACATAATTTCATCATAGGCTAATTGATATAAAGTTTCTATGGTATCTTATCAACATTATAACTAAAGGACATTGAGGACTGTAGTTTCATCTAGAGATCTTAAGTAAGAAGATTCCAACTGACATTTAGCTATAATTCTATGTTTACTTGTTTGTCAATCCACTAGACAGTGAACTCTTTGTGGACCAGTACTGTGTCATTCATTTTATGATCTCACACTTGGCACTCAGAACGCAGTCAATACATATTTACAGAATTAATGGATATATATTTCACTGTGGAGAATTAAGGATTTAACAACAGATCAGATACAGATGAACAAAATATTCTCAGAACCAGCCGTAGTTTGTTTGGCTCAGTGGATAGAGCGTCAGCCTGTGGACTGAAGGGTACCAGGTTCAATTCCAGTCAAGGGTACATGCCTGGGTTAAAGGCTCGATCCCAGGAGGGATGTGCAGGAGGCAGTCAACCAATGATCCTCTCTCATCACTGATGTTTCTATCTCTCTTCCTTCTCCCTTCCTCCCAGAAATCAATAAAAATTAAAAAATATTCTCAGAACCAGAAATAGATCTGATAAAGTTATTGAGAATGAGATAGACAAAGATTTGAAATATAAAAAAAATGAAGATCAGCATGAAAAGGTACAGATGTCTAATAGGAATTCTATAAGGAGAGAACAAAAAAAGTTGTGAAAAGATAATAAATGATTTGAATCTTTTAAGAAACACAAATCCCTTGCAAAATTAATAAGAAGCCCACATCAAGATACATTGTAGTGAAATGTCAAAATGCCTTACAAAAAGAAAAACTGTAAAATAATAATGAAAAAAATCCATTCTTTTAGCTATGATAACTTCCTTATTAAAAACTGAACTGCATATTTGAATTTTAGTTCAAATGAAGTGGATAGTATGACTGGATAAAAAGGATTTTTGGATGACATATTCAAAACTTAAAAATCATACAGGGACTAGAAAAAGTCCTCATTTCTCAGATCCAATACTCAGGTGTCTTTTAATAACTGTAATAGCAAGAGTCTGGATATTTTATTATACTAGAATGACTCATTTTTAAAGATTATGCTCTGGCAACAGAGATTCATTCACTTGCCAACATATCCCCAGGCCTAGCTACATCACATATAGAAAAAAAGTAAGACAGGAAATGCATGAAACTAACAACCTATCATTTTGCTCACTGCTAAGAAGTGAATTATCAAGTAGTGGGCCAATAAGTACATCAAAGACAAATATGTGATTGATAACTATCCCTGCCAATTCCTTCAGCAATACTTTCCATGAAGGGATATTTTATTTTCTGGGTCTTCTAAGAAGGATGATTACAGTTGGCTTCTTCAGGGGTCTGATAAGAAGCCAATGTCTCCTTCAGGGTCTGACTAAAAGAGTCATGGGCTGTTATCGTTGGCAGAGTATTCTGAGCTCTAAGAGATACAAAATGTTTGGAAGTTGGTCTGATGAGAAAACTGATCTCAGATTTTCAATTATTGTCCTCAGGGATGAGAAGACTATGTCACCCAGAGAAACTTAAGGTCTCCCAACCTCCTCACTTCAAGGGGTTTTAATAGTATTTTCTATTAAACTTCACAAGAATAACAGAAAGAGACTTCATTTCTTTTGCTCCAATATATTTTTTAAACATATTTTATTGATGTCAGAGAGGAAGGAAGAGGGAGAGATGGAAACATTAATGAGAATCATTGATCAGCTGCCTTCTGCATCCCTCCCCCACTCCCACCCCCTTTACTGGGGATCGAGCCCATAACCCGGGCATGTGCCCTTGACCAGAATTAAACCTGGGACCTTTCAGTCCTCGGGCCAATGCTCTATCTACTGAGCCAGACTAGCTAGGGATCCAATAATTCTTTTTTTTTTTTTTTAAAGTAACAAATGCAGTTTTAATTGTTCTATAAAAACTACTCTGCAAGGTAAGTTACCATTTCTTCTCTTTAATGTTGGAGCTGTTTCCTGGATAGTGTTCAGGAAGGAGGTTAATTTCATTATTTCATTTCATCCGTGGTATTAGAAAAACAAGGCACGATTATCAGCAGTTTAGATGACATGTGTGACAGGCAGCCAAACCCAATCCCTACATTCCGTATTTTTTCTTTAGTTCTTCTACTTTATTGATGTACGCTTTCATGGCATCTTCCTTGGACATCCCTTTCAGCTCATTCCAGGCATCCCACTTGGCCTTGCCTTTGAAGTCCAACATCCCAGGCCGATCTGTATTTACATCACCCACAGTTGCCTGTTTGTAGTGGCTGTAGATGAACAGCATCTCATCGTCTGCTGGCTTGGTCTTGAGGTGCTTAACATCCTCAGCAGCTTTGTCAAACTCAGCCTGAGACATGCCGGCGGAGAAGGTGCAAGGACTTCAGGAGCTGGCGGAGGCGGCGAGGAGCTGGGAGAAGTCCCAATAATTCTTTTTTAGAATATATTTTTATTGATTTCAGAGAAGAAGGAGAGGGAGAGAGAGAGAGAGAGAAACATAAATGATTAGAGAGAATCATTGATCGGCTATCTCCTGCATGCCCCACACTGGGGATCAAGCCTCCAACCTGAGCATGTGCTCTGACCTGGAATAGAACCATGACCTCCCAGTTCATAGGTCAATGCTTAACCATTAAGCCACACCAGTTAGGCTCCAAGAATTCTTTATTCTTTGCCAATACAGACATCCACTCCCAGGAAACTTGGCTTCACCTGCAACTGCTTCTTTGAAATAGTAAATCCAAACATTCCTGTTCCTCCAGATCCCAGGCTCAGGCTAATCCTTGTACTGCATCAGGATCTGAGTCCCTTGACTTCTACACTCTCTGCCTATCTGTCCTTTTCTTTCTTCACTTTGACTTTGTGAGAAACAGTTTGCTACCCAATACACCTTTTTTATTGTATTGATTTTTTAAAGCTGGTCATTTTTTAAGAAACAAAAGACTCCAGAAGAATCTTTGACCTTCCCCCATAACTACCTAAAAAAAATTTAGTAGAGGACCTGCTCCAGGAAGAAAGATATTATTATAGATAACTATAGTTTAATCTGAATTAAGTGTGAGACAGGAAAGAACCTAGCCAAGTCTTTAATCAATGTCCTCCCTGTGTCCTGTTGTTAAAGATGGTCTAATAAACAGTTGTTTACCAAACATTTGCTTTTCCATCTCCGTGTGAATTGCCTTTTCCTTTGAAGCCTCAAACCCCAACCCCAGCCCTCCTTAAGGACTCCCCCGCCTACTCCAGAATGGCCTATAAACCTCAACTGCCCAATTTGTCTTTGCGTCCCACATTCTTATGGAATCCCATAAATACATACCTAAAAATGTGGTCATTTTCTCCTGTTAATCTTTCTCATATCAATTTGATTATTAGACCAGCCAGAATAACTTAAAGGGGTGGAAGGATATTAAACACACTCTATCAAATATTCTCAACTCAATTATCTCTATTTAGAGAAGAGAATCCAATGAGATCATGTAAGTAAAGCACTGATAAAAGAAGTGCTCAGCAAATGGTAACCAACACCACTGCCTTCACCACCACCAACGTACATAACATTCCCATACTCCTTTGTCATTCTATCATACCAGCCTGTAGGTACACAAACTGGCTGCTAAACATTATTGGAGAAAACCACTATGTTGTGCAGACAGATGATGGTATATTAAACTTCCAACGTTCACTGTCAAACAATTATGTTTCTCTTATTCATTTTTTGAATTTTGAGACTACTCTAAACCTCTTTCAATCTCCTCAAATCTCCTACCCATTCTCCTTCTCTAGCTTCACAGAAAACAAAATACAAAACAGCAGTAACAACCTACCCCCACCCCCTTACACACACACATACCAAAAACAGGAACCATTGGAAAGAACTTCTCCAACTTTCAGCTACCAAATTTGTAAACCTTTCTGAAGTTGCACCTCCCTTCTTTGCTTTTTTCCTCTGGCTATGGAAGTAAACTGGATAACTACTAAGGGCCAGACTCCACATTCTCTTCCATTCTCTGTCATCTTCACTCACCTCTCTTCAACCTTTCTCTCCACTGGCTACTTAGGTTAATATTTAAACATTTAAATATAGTCCACCTTCAGAATTTCCTCTTTTTGTTTCAGCTATCTTCTTATCTCTTTCTTGTTTTCTCTAAGTTTTAAAAAAAATATTTTATTGCATTTTAGAGAGAGGAAGGGCAAGGGCTAGAGGGATAGAAACATCAATGAGAAAGAAACATCATCGATCCACTGCCTTCTACACATTTCCTACTGAGGATCTAGCCCAAAACCTGGGTGTGTACCCTGACCCGGAATCAAACCAGTGACCTCTTGGTTCCTGGGTCAACGCTCACCACTGAGCAACACCAGCCAGGCTCACCCAAAGTTTTTTTTAAAAAACACAGTCCACTTTGCCGTCTCTATTTGTTTACCAGTTCTTCCATTTTTCCATTGCCATTGTAATCTGGTTTCCATTCCTAGATTCCACTGAAATTGTTCTTTATATATATATGTGTGTATATATATATGTATACATGTATACATATATATACACACACACATATATATACATATATATATGTATTGATCTCAGAGATGAAGGGAGGGGGAGAAACAGAAACATCAATGAGAGAGAATCATTGATCAACTGCCTCCTGCATGCAACTGGGGACCAAGCTCACAACCTGGGCATGTGCCCTCCTGCCCAGGAATTGAACCCTGACTTCTTGGTTCACAGATCAATGCTCAGTCTCTGAGCTATGCTGGTTGGGCCACTGAAACTCTTGTTAGCTGCTTTAATTCCAAGGAACCCTTCTCAGTTCTCACTCCATTTGATCCACCAGGACCTTTGTGTGGGGTTAATCACTTCTTCTGTCTGGAAAAACACTGTTTTACAGGAAGGCCACTTCCCTAGACCTCCTCCTACCGCTCCCACGGCTTCTTGCGCACTCTTTGTGGTCTCTCTTCTTTTCTCCTCGGTCAAACCCTGAGCTCCTCAGAGATTGGTCAAGGGCTCTATTCTCTTCATGCTGTCAAATTAATTAAACGAGGAGCTCATCAGACAGAGGTGGCACCCATGCTTTGGCAGCCCTACTGAATGAAGCAAACCCAAATCTAGGTGTGCCTCCAAGTTATGAAATCTAAATACCAAGGACAATCTCCAAACAGCCCACGAGGCTTTACAAGCTAGAGCCAATCAAATAGTTTCCTTTATTGGTTTCAACACCTTCTCTGCCGTCTTTCCCCCGGGGCCCTGGGCCTGGGCGCCGGCGCTGCTGGACCAAATCCCCGGAGGGCAGACACCTGGCGCTCCGGTTCCATCCTAAAGGTCAAAAGGAAGCACTTGGCACCCAACGTGGTCCAAGGACTATTTGTTGGATGAATAACTAATCCCTTTTTTTTTTTTTGGGCTGAGCGTGGCTGAAGATGAGGGCTTCAAGGGGTCAAACACACACACACACACACAAAAACACAACAAAAAACACACCTAGAAATGTCACGTGGGGCGAGCGCGGCGCGGGGACGAGCCGACCGACCGCCGGGCCTGCGGGGGGAGGCGGCCGCGGGAGGGAGGGAGGGAGGGAGGGATCGCGCAGCCCCGGCCCCGAAAGGACAATGGCTTGGAACTCGGCCTCGTGTTTCCGGTGGGGCGGCCGGGCGCTCGGCTGGGGAGGCCCGAGGGTGGGGGCTCCGAAGCGGGGGGCCGCCCCCCCACCGGAGGAAGGCGCGGCCCGCCGGCTCCCGCCCAGCCGCCCAGCCGCCGTCGCCCCGCCCCCTCCGCCGTCGCCCCGCCCCCTCCGCCGTCGCCCCGCCCCCTCCGCCGTCGCCCCGCCCCGGAAGTGACTTGCGGCGCGTCCGGAACCTCCGGCCGGCGGCTGCAGCGTCACCAGGCGAGAGAGCGCCGGTGCGGGCCGAGCGGAGCGGCCGCTGCCGCCGCCAACGAACCGGGAGCGCGCGGGACCAGCAGCGCGCCGGCCGGGGGAGGGGGCCCAGCGGTCGGGCC